>CM057720.1:11767500-12007822 GCA_030064385.1 Melaleuca quinquenervia
AACTCATTTAAAAAAAGGACCTTTAACATAGGATGGATGTTAATAGAAAAAATAATTATTTATTTGAGGAAAAATATGCAACGTAGTTTGTTGTAATCGAAAAAATAATTATCTCTAGAAAGGATAACAAAAATAAACAACAACCAAACCAAGTACAAAATTGTTCATATTACCATTAGTTACAAATATGCTTAATCACAATCCAAGTACAAATTGTTTAATTGTAATAAAACTAATGTGAAATTAAACAAGAGGTAAGGTATGGCTAGTCGAATCTCCTTAAAGCGAGTAGTTTTTGCCAATGATGCTGAGTAGCTTCATGGACTATATCTCTCAAGATACAACATCTCGAACCTATTTGTTTTGAGACTATGAGAATAAGACTCCTAACACCATCATTCCGTACATCGAGCTTGAATCCAAGGAAAAGATAAAGCTACCGCACATTTAAGCTTGTCTTCGTGGTATCTATTCCTTTGGGATAGTCACATGATCCTTTGAATAAGGCCTGCTTTGATGTCGAGTAGATTTCTACATGTGCACAATCATGTTCTCTGTAGAGGTTTGGACCTTTATGAGCAAGGCATATGAGAATCCATTAAGGCACACAGAAGTTTCAAAAAAGTAGGTTGGATTACTCTGAAGATGGTGGAGACACTGGCAGTACAGATGGTCGTGGAGGCTGTGGAGGATGAGATGTTTGTTGGAGGTTATTGGTTTAAGAAAGTATAACGTGTTTTGTTACTTGAAGTATTACATCACATCAAGTTTGGAACGCTCAACAGTATTGCATCCAGCGTAAAAACCCCTAAAATTAATATTGCAAGTTATTAGGCTCCATCTCATATAAACTTAAATAGCCATGCTTTTCACCTGTTAGGTTTGTATGTGAATATATTATTCGAATTATATATTAGCAACATATCCAACAATGCCCACAGAAGCCATGGAGGTCATGCAGGTCAAAGTGGTCCGTGGAGGTCGTGAAGGTTGTGGAGATGGCCATGTTGCTAGGGTCAGATGACTGAAAAGGCCAAGCTGAAAACGAAAAGGTTGTCAGGGTTTTTTCCGTTTACTACTGAACAAGATATTGACTAAATCCATATGGAAAGGGGGGATGTGGCTAAGCTATTTGGGGAGGAGTTGGTATGTGTTACCATGGCAAATGAGGAAGCCAAATTGTTCGAAACTACCTTTAGCCCTTCAAGTACGAAAGTTTTTTTTTTATTAGAATGGCTATTTCCTTTATGTCTTTTTTCCTTTACATGAGAATAATCCGCTACTTTGTTTCAAATTAGTATCATAAGACCTTATGATACCTTGGACCTAGAGCCGTTGGCTTGAGGTGGTATATTATATAATACAACCTTATTGTTTCGATAAAATAATATAAACGTTTTGAGGATGTGTGAAAGTACCCTAAATCAGTTTCATGAGGATCGTCCATATTTCCTCAAGGACTAGGTTTCCACATGCTTCCTAGTTTCCCCCGCGATTTTGGAAAAGGAAGTCGGAGGAGATGAGAACCAGTTCACAAATCCTTTTCTAAATCATCTTGTGTAAATGATTTAAAAAATGACATGCATTGCATTCATCAATAGCTCATACTAACATGCGTTGCATCTTAAGTATGACATTATCCATACTCTTAATAAGAATGTACGCGATTCTAAATTTCTTTAAGAAAATTGCTCACTTTTTGATAGTGAATATGATGATTAGAAAGGGATTGAACATGAATGAAACTACTATGAAAAATCAAAACCACTAATGGTAGAGAAAAATCAAAACCATTAATGGTAGAACATATGGTCGCTATAAATATTAGTGATGCTTAGAACGTCAGGCAAGTAAAAATTGGGGGCAAAACTTCCTATACAATAAATGGAGCAAATGATTACCATGTTAAAATAATATCAAGATTTAGTCACTTGGATTTACTTCGATAAGGCTAAATTGGATCAAGAAGTAATAGAACACACCTTCCCTATAATCCAAATATCCGCCACAAAAGTAGAAGCTCAGAAGGACGAAGTCGGAATTGTCCAAAAGAAAAATTTAATAAGAGGTCATGAAATTGTAAGTAGAGAAGTTCATCGAAGTCTGACCCTATCTCGAGTGGATTGCAAACATTCTTCCTGTGATGAAGAAGGATGATCAAGTTAGGGTGTATGAGGCTTATCGAGACTTCAACTAAGCAAGTCTAAAAGATGGCTTCCTACTTCCTCACATCGACATCATGGTTGACGGTATGGCAGGATTTGAGCTATTCTCTTTTATGGATAGATTCTCAAAAAACTAGATTTAAATGAAGGAAGAAGATAGGAGTAAGTCTTGAGGAACATCCTGCTATAAAGTAATGCCTTTTGGTCTTAAATATGCCAGGACAATATACTAAAAGGTCATAGTTGTTTTGTTTCACAACATGATGCCCAAAGAAATTGAGGTGAACATAGACAATCGATGCCATATGAAAACCATACAGGAATCTTGTAGAAATTATTTGATCGCCTTCCAAAGTTTAAACTATGCCTTAACCTTGCCAATTGTGTGTTTGGTGCAAAATCTGGCAAGCTACTAAGGTTCATGGATAACCAACATATCTTTTCTCTCGTAGGAGAGTCCTCTCTGCCAATGGGTAGCTTTCAGTTTTCCAAAACCTAAACCCTAAAACTTGCGCCTCCACCATCGTTGGTGTGCTTCCAAACCCTAAACCCGATCTTTTCTCAGTGTAGATGACAATCATCCAAAAACCATACCCTAAATCCTTGGCCAAATGTCAGACCAACCCTTCACTTTACCCACCCAAATTTCTGTGAAGAAGACTTTCTTCGCTCCCACCCAAAATACTTGATACATTATAACCTTTACACAAACCAAACTCCATTTCCCCAATCACATAGATCTCGGAACCCAGAGTATGGAAGATTATGATGAAGCAGCAACCAGGCTCGCGGCTCTCTGCAAAAAGTTAGGTAATTTGTGCGATCAGAAGAAGATAGTTGTGCTAGATGATGATATTTCAACAGAAAAAATCAGGGAATGCAAGCTATCCCTGATAGGCAAGATTCACCAGAACCCCAAGGTAAATATCCAAGCATTCCAAACTACAATGCAAAAGGCATGGAAAACAGAAAATGTGATTATCTCCTTAGTAGCGAATGGTATTTTTGAGTTTAAGTTTAAGTGTGAAGAAGATAAGACCAGAGTTCTTGAACAAGGCCCGTGGTCTTTTGCGAACCATTTAATTCTGTTGAAAGAGTGGAAGCCGGATACAGCTCCTGCGAATTTTGGGTCCATATCTGTGGAATGCCAACGGAGTGGTATTCAGATAGGATTATTTCTAAAGTTGCTAGTGTCATTGGGAAAGTGTCTACTGTTAAAATTGAATCGAAAGGCTATACTGCACAGAAAGTTGCTAAGGCAAAAGTGGAAGTTGATATAGAAAGGCCCTTACTACAGGGGTCTATCTTCAGCAACAAAAACAACAATATATGGTTGGAATTTAGGTATGAGCGGTTGCCCTATTACTGTTATGTATGTGGGAGAATTGGGCACTACGCCCAACATTGTAAAGAAGGAAAAGTTAGTGAAGGAAGTTTTGAGAATATGGAGAATTTCAGCTATGGTTCTTGGCTAAAAGTGGAGGCTAATGAATGTAGCCCGTATTGGAAATTATTCTATGAAACAAAGATAGAAGATTTGCAGGAGGGAGAGGAGATTCCTGAAACCCCAACGAATTCAGGGGAACTGGTTATTTATGGGGATAGGGAGGAATTTCCAGCAGGAAAAAAGGGGAAAGAAGTGGCCTTAGAGGAGGAATCGGTAGCTCATAATGTTGCTGGATACTTATATGAAGATGTATGGAGAAAAAGAAGCTGAGGAGGGAGTTAATCGTTCTATTTCACTTGTGGTGGAGACTGCTAAATGGGGAAAGAGTCCTAAATCCTTACTAAATAAAAGGAAGAAGAGGTATTCACCTTATGAACTGCAGTTGTTACATAAGGAAAGCCTAGATGAGACGCTACTACTTGACACACAAATTCACACTGTTGATGAAGTTTACAGCAGGGCTTTGGTGGCTTGCCCAAATAAGCCACCAGTGGATAAATGAAGATAATTTGCTGGAACTGTCAAGGTTTAGGCTCACCCTTGACGTTCCAGGCACTTAGAGCCCTTGTGGCTCAAGAAAAGCCTAGTATGTTATGCTTGTTCGAAACGAAAAACAAGGAAGAAGTGATTAGAAGACTTCAGAAGAGATTAAAATTTCAGAAGGTTTTCATGGTGAATCCTGAGGGGCGAGCAAGAGGCATTGCGATGCTATGGAATGACCAGGTGAACATTCAAATTGAATCTAGTTCATCGAATGTTAATGATTTAATATGTGAAATGGAAACAATTGGGAAAGCTATGCGAATTACTTTTATTTATGTACCAAATGTTTTCCAAGATAGAGTGAAACTATGGGAAAACATAAAACAAATCAGCCAGACAAATCTACTTCCCTGGATTTGTGTGGGTGATTTTAATGAGGTGTTGTATCAATGGGAGAAAGTTGGTAAGAGGAATATTGAGTAGTACAAAATAAAAGCTTTTCAAAATCTCCTAAATGTATGTGGCTTTATGGATGTTGAAAGTAAATGTTGCTCATATACGTGGGCAAACAACAGAGCTGGAAATGAGCTGGTTAAAGAAAGGCTTGATAGAATGTTATGCACCTTGCTATGGAGGGTGTCTTTCCCTGAGGCAATAGTATATGCACTTCCTGCAGTTGGCTCTGACCATAGCCCCCTTTTGTTAGATCTACTTCATGTGAATAAAAGGAGGAAAAAGGAATTTAGATATGAAGTTTACTGGTTAGAGGATGAGCCATATGAACAGGTTGTCTCTGATTCTTGGAAGTCATGTCAAAATCAACATATTGACTTATCAGGGAAATTAAGAAGAGTAGTTGCCAGTCTGGCATCATGGAGTAAAAGTAGATTTGCTAATGGAGGAAGGAGAATTTCACAGCTGAAAATGCGGATTCAAGATATTATCAATTTGCAACATGTTGATGAAGAACACAATAGATTAGCAGGTTTAAAGAGAGAGAGATGGAACGGCTATGGCGACAGGAGGAAATGTATTGGGGGACTAGGTTAAGGATACAATGGCTAAAATGGGGAGACATGAATACCAAATTTTTTCATGCTACAATACTCCAAAGAAGACAAAGGAATCGAATTCTTATGTTGAAGAATGAATATGACGAATGGTGCAGAAATCCAAATATGTTGCAACAAATGATAAACAATTTCTTTAAGAACTTGTACAAGACTGTTGGCCCCAGAAACTTCCATCCTATAATAGATCAAATCCCCAGTACAGTTTCAGAGGAGATGAATACATCATTAGTGGAAGAGATTAAAATTGAAGAAGTGAAACAAGCTGTTTTCCAGCTTGGGGCCATGAAGGCTCCAGGACCTGATGGGTTAAGTGGAAAATTTTTCCAGCATCATTGGCAAGAACTGAAAGAAGATATTTTTCTAGAGGTGCAAAATTTCTTTAACTATGGCCTGTGGAATCCAGAGATAAATCGCACTTTCATTACTTTAGTGCCAAAACTGCAAAATCCTGAGATGATCAACCAGTTCAGGCCCATTAGTTTATGTAATTTTATATACAAGATCATCTCAAAGATTATGGCAAACAGATTAAAAGGTTGGTTGCCAGAAATCATTTCAGAAGAACAAAGTGCCTTTATTGGGGACAAGCAAATCCAAGACAACATTTTTGTTGTTCAGGAAGTCCTTCATCAACTGAGAACTAGGAAAAGGAAAAAACAGTTCCAGGCAGTGTTAAAGATTGATATGCAGAAGGCATATGACCGAGTAGAGTGGGATTTCCTTGAAGCAGTTATGCTCAAAATGGGCTTTCATGTTAAATGGGTTTCTTGGATCATGAAATGCATCTCAATTGTGTCTTATAGTATTAAAATGAATGGGGAGAATCTAGCCCCTTTCCAGCCCTCACGTGGAATAAGACAAGGTGACCCAATCTCTCTTTATCTCTTTATTATTCTAGCAAATGTGCCATCTATTATGTTGAAACGAAATGTGGAGAATGGCACTATAAAAGGGATAAAGCTGAATCCAAGGAGCCCAACATTATCTCATTTAATGTTCGCTGATGATCTGATTATTTTTCTGGATGGGAAATTGGTGGAATGCCAAAATGTTTCAGTAGTATTAAATCAATACTGCTTTGCATCAGGGCGGGCTATAAATTTGAATAAATCAGGCATGCTATTTAGTCCAAATTGTCCTACTACTTTAAGGCAAAATATGTTATATGAGATGAGGGTGGTAGAGATCAAGCAGATGGGGAAGTACCTGGGAATCCCCTCTGATTGGGGGTATCTAAAAAACAAATGTTTTCTTGGATCCTATCTAGAGTTAACAAGAAACTAGAAGGGTGGAAAGAAAAACTTTTGTCAAAAGCTGGAAGGGAAATACTCCTAAAAACAGTCATCCAGGCTCTCCCACAGTATGCAATGACAATTTTTAAAATTTCAGTATCAATTTGCAAAGCCATTGAAAAGAAGATAACGGATTTCTGGTGAAAGACTAATGGGGATAGGAGCGGTATGCATTGGAGGAATTGGGAAACAATGAAAGCCAGGAAAGATGAAGGGGGACTTGGTTTTCGTGATTTGATTTCTTTTAACAAAGCTATGTTAGCCAAACAAGCATGGAGGTTAACAAAGCAGCCAAATACTCTATGGGAGGAGGTTATCAAATCATGATATTATCCAAACACAGATTTCTTACATGCTGGAAGAAGTCACAGACCATCATGGGGTTGGAGGAGCTTACTTGCAGGAAGAGAGGTGTTCCATAAAGCAGCTCACTGGGTGGTGGGCAATGGAGAAAAAAATTAACATCAGAGCTGATAAATGGTTGCCAAGTGGTGTAATTAGGGGCCCTGTAAATCAGAATGAGCCAAGTAAAGTATCTGAACTAATGGTGGCAAATGAGAAGAGATGGAATGAAAAGAAACTAGCGGAGATGTTTAGTGAAGAAACTATGCAAGAAATCTTAGCTGTACAGTTGAGTTCCCATAATGAAGTAGATGCATTAATTTGGGAACATACAGTAAGTGGTCGTTTCATTATGAAAAGTGCATATAACACCCTCAGAGCTCAACAGGCAGGAGATAACGGGAAAAAAGCTTCTACTTCATATACTATCCCTAAGGCCTTTTGGATGCAGATCTAGAGATTAAACATTCCACAGAAAATTATATTCTTTTTGTGGCAGGTATGTCAAAATGCCCTAGCTACAAGAGATAACTTATTTCGGAGAAAGATTATGCCAACAAATATGTGCTCTGTCTGCAAGCAAGATCCCGAGACAACAGAGCACCTATTCCTATTGTGTCCATGGACAAAATAGATCTGGGCTGATCCGTCTATAAATTTCTCGATGGATAAGTACGAAGTAACACGTATAGAAGAATAGATGCAAAAAATTAAACAAACCTCAATTCCTTTTGACTTGGTGGCTATCCTTCTCTGGAATA
Organism: Melaleuca quinquenervia; assembly: GCA_030064385.1. NCBI lineage: Eukaryota > Viridiplantae > Streptophyta > Magnoliopsida > Myrtales > Myrtaceae > Melaleuca > Melaleuca quinquenervia. The sequence continues at coordinate 11,775,064 of CM057720.1, forward strand.
TATGGAAAGGCAGGAACGAATGGGTTTTTCGGGGCCAAAGAACAGATCCTGCACAGATTTTGTTCTTAGCAAGGGTTGAACTGGATAACCATCACAGATGGTCAAAAGGAAAAAGAAGAGTATCGAAGACACAAGAGAACTTATTTGAGTGATGGTCGCCTCCTCCCCCAGGTGTCTTAAAGTTTAATGTAGATGGATCTTATGACCCATAATCTGGAGATGGTGCTGTGGCGTCAGTTGGAAGAGATGAAAAAGGTGTACTTTGCGAAGGTTTTGCTCGAGCTATCAAGGTGTCTTCGGCTCTCCAAGCGGAAGCCGCAACCATCAACGAAACCCTAGCGTGCTTGCAGGGAAGAGAAGAGGAGGCTATAATTCTAGAGACAGATCACTTTGATCTGTCTTTGGAGATAAGCAATGGAACAAATCAGATACAGTGGGAAGCTAAGGCTCTTATCACAGAGGCCCAAGCCCAGGCGCGAAGGTTTCCAAACTTAAAAATCGTCTATTGTTCTAGAGCCCGTAACTGAGTAGCAGACTGGGTAGTAAAAGCCCAAAGAAAGAAACAGCTACCAAGAAATTGGTTGTCATGTCCTCCCAAATGTTTATGGGAGCTTTTATGTTCTGAAGCATGTGACTTTGCTTGTAGTTCTCTCAATCGATGAAATACATGAAGGAATTACTTTGACAAAAAAAAAAAAAAACTAAGGTTCATGGTTAGGGGCCTAAAAATTGAACTCTTCAGGATCACCAACATCTGCAACATATTTAACGTGGTGACTTCCTTTCTGGAGGAGAATTTCAGAACCACTTTTCCTCTCCTGACAATCTTTGCTAATGTAGAATTAGTCATGTATAGCTTCTCCTCTTCGTTAGCTTTCTCATAAGATGAGAATAGGTATTTATTCACACAAATGTGATATGTGACACTTGTGTCCAACCATTTGACATTAGCATTCGACATCAAGGACATCTCAGATACCATCATAGTAATTAATCTCTTGTCATCTTTCTCCTTTATTAGTTTAGCTGCTTGGTTGCATCACTAAACTTACCTTTGTTCAAACAAAACATGTCTTTCGAAAATTTTAGGATTATTTCTTCTGATTCGTCTTCTTTGAAAAGATTTATCCCCCCCTCGCTTTGGATTTGCGGACTCAACAAAGTTAACCTTTGGTTTACTAGAAGAGATTGCATTCCTCCTGTTGTCCTCCTTGATTTTGAGGCATAGAATGATATCTTCAAGGCTCATCTTATTTTGATTGTACTTCAAATAATTTTGGAAGTCTAACCAGCCTTGAGGCAGCTGCTCAATAATAACTACCACTTGGAATGAATCATCAATTAACATTCTATCAACAAAGATGTCATCGAGGCATTGTATAATTCCTAAACTTGATTTATGGCAAATTTAAAAGCCAACATCCTTAACTCTAGGAATTTCACAACCACGAGTTTTTTGGTAATTGCATCAGGTTTGTATTTCTTTTCTAAGAATTCCTACAATTGTTTAACTATCTCAATGTCATAGTGAAGAATGTATAGAGAATTTACCAAACAGTTAAAGATATAATTTCATCATAAAAAGTCTTTATGCATCCAAGCCTCCAACACACTAGGCTTCATGAGATTTTGCTCATCTAGACCAATTATAGATGAATTATCAAACACATCTCTGATAAGTACTTGAACAAATTTAGCATAATTAGAGAAGATTATCGATTTTTGCTATTGCTTAAAGCTCACAATGGTGAATTTCTTCGTATTCTGGTTTGGTGTTAGTTGAGATGGTACCATCAACTTAGCTATTGAAGCATCCCTCCATCAATTGAACCATATACCATTTGGCCTCTATTATTTTGAAAAACAGTCTCACATATATCAATCAAGCAACTTGTAGCTATACCACCATATATGGTTTTAGCTCGAAGACTCGCAGCTTTTGCCGCCACAATATATAGAGCATGAGGTTTGGCCGAAATGACCGTAAGGACATCTCTAGAAATATTCTGGACATTATTAGGTACTTAATTGTTATTAGCCATTTCAATTTCTAATAAACTCAATAAACAGTAAGAAGCTAATTGCCTTAAGATTTTTAATATAAAAATAAATTACGTATTGGAGGAAAAATATGCAACACAACTTGTTATAACAAAACGAAGTAATTGTTTTGAGAAATCGATTAAAAAATAAACAACAACCAACACAATGTCCATATAATCTTTATATGTAAAGATGTCGAATCGCAACCCACATACAAACTTGGTTGACTGTGATAAAATTACCAGGAAATGAAACAGGAAGTAAGCTATGAATAACTTAATCTCCTTAAGGTGATTAATTCATACTAATAGTGCCGAGCTGTTTCATGAACTATCCTTAGGAAGATACAACACTTTGCACTCATTTCTATTAATACCATACAAAACAGACTCTGTCAGCACACTTCTAGAAATTGGCACAATTCACTATAAAAAAAATGAAATTTAGCAATGGAAAATTAGCGACGGAACACAATCAATCGCTAATTGCGACGGAATTAGTGACGAAAATAAAAAAAAACCGTCGCTAATTTGTGACGAGTATTTACGACATAATATAAACACAAAATCTATGTATTTCAAAGGCATATAGCTAATTTATAGGACAATTGTCCAAAAAGTCTTAAACATTTTAGAACTTTGCTGATTCAATTAATCCTAAACTTTTTTTTTGTTGCCATCCGCATAGGCATTTTCCGGCATAAAGTTGCCGGAAGGACTAAAATGGCAACGCACCAAAATGTTTTGTGACTGAATTAGAAAAAAAAAAGAACAAGATTTAGGACTGAATCGATAAAATTTTAAAAGATTTATGACTTTTTGGATAATTACCCTGCTAATTTATCTAATGCGTAAAAAGATAGGGAGGGATAACCTATGCTAATTGCCCCCTTTGGGCGTCATCGATTTTAGCTAAATTTTACACACGCCCAACGTAGAGAGTTGTAATAGGACAAGCATGGACCCTCAAGACTTTTTCTCATCATGAAAATTTCGGCTTTTTCACGTTGTGTTCGAATTTGATTTTTTCTTTTGAAGAGTTGAGCTGTGCGAAGTATCTGAAGTGCTTTAGCTTGCATGAATCCAATTAATCTCAAGCTATATCGTGCTTTAGTTTGAGGTAGGAAAATTGTCTTATCCATCCTAAACTTACTATATAAATGTCAATTTAGTTTTAAAATTTTTAAATTTCCCAATTTATTTCTAAACTTTTGTGCAAAATCGCTAATATAGCGATTTGCCATAAATCGTTAATATAATGATGTTTCATGTAGTATAATCAATAATAACTAGACCGTCGTGTTGGCAATTTTTAAACAAAATTTATTGGAATGACAATATTGAAGTTTCTAGCAAAAAAATTAGGATTACATGTGAAAATTTTATGACTGAATCGACATCCATATAATAGTTTTAAAATTGATTGGGTAACTTTTCTGCTTGAGCTCAAACTTAAGTAGTCAAACTAGAAAGATAGTATATCATAATTCACCTCTTTGATGATTTTTGACATGAAAGAATTTTTTTTCTTGTCCATAGGAACTACTTCTTTTAATTGGTGTGTGTTTTTGTTTTTATAAACTTGCAGATGGTAAAATCAAATGCTCTCATATTTGCAATTTTAAAATTAGAATTGTTGATAAAGATATATTTCACTAGGGATCGGCCCTTCGACATGCACAGCTATATTGGGGGTACACTATTGAGTCGCACTTTGTGTGAAGGACCGTATCTATAACAAAACAAATTTTATGAAAATAATTTGTTTTAAGAAACGTATCAAAACATAACGTATCCCCTTTCATTTCTAATTTTGTTAATAGTAAGTTTTTGCGTTAAACTGATTGATTTTAATGAAAATCTCACGGAAGGTTTTATCACTATGCAAAGTGAAGTTATGTCGATAAAATAGAAGAAATTGCCAACGTGTGACCTAGTCTAGAGCAAAATAAGCAATCTGAAAATTCACATCAACTTTTTAAGAAGTTGTATCGCTTGCCATACCAGTTTTTTGCCCTGGGTTCCTTTGTTTTGCCATTAAAACTCCATTTATTTTGCAAAAAAAAAAAAAGATTAATCAAAATTAAAAATGATTAGTCAATGAAAAATATATCAATGACAATTTGTGTTAGAAAATATTTGTGAACAATGAAAATATTTTCATTCATTTATTTTTTAAAGTGACATAAACAACTATTTTTAGAAAAATATTTTTTAATTATCTTTTTTTTGGCGAAGTAAACTGGGCCTATGAATGAGTGCATTTGAGCTTGAAAAGATTAATGCCAGAAGAAAAGGTGTCTACATGAATATGTAAAGCGTTGAGCTATTTATAAACATGAGTGCGAGACCATGCACTGACACGATGTGTAGGGTTAAGTTAAAATACTTATAAATTAACTGTTAAAGGTGACAATTCATAAAAATTTAAAGTATTGAGTTATTGTGAAACATTTTGCTCACGGAAAGTAATAATTTTCCCCTAAAAAATCATAGAACTAACAGTAAAAGATCATTTTGCATAAAAATTATTGACTAATCAATTGCATTAATAAGGAATTAATGCATATATATTATCATAAATGGCTGGCATTCCCCTAGAGCTCCTAAGATATAGGGATTAGCGTATCTTGCAAGAAAGATATGTCATAGTTAAGCCTTGCGAAGCACAAATGACAGCAACATAGGGAATCCAGGGAAAGATATATACACATGCGCACACTCAAAGATAGGCTGGGTGTATTTCTCTTTTAAAAAAAATCTATAACAAAGAAAAATATTTTCGATAGATCTTTTCATAGGGAAATACTTTTACTATTTAAAATTAGAAAATTCATTTTTCTAACTTTAAACGTTTATATTTTTTATTAACTGTGAATGATTTTCTATTGCCTGACCATCTTCAACAAATCAAGCGAGTAAAGCTCAAAAAATTAATTCACAAAAAATTCTCTCACACCCCTACTCAACAAATAAAGAAGTCCGCCTGCTTCCTTCAATTACAGAATAGTCAGCGAGTCCTTTAATGTCTTCAATTTCTGTCCATGCTCAATATTGATAGAATCTCTCTTTATCAAATTTTCCCTTTTCTCTTAAGGCTGCGTTTGGTCGACCGGATAAAAACCAGGATAGGATATGTTTTATTCTATCCTGTGTTTGGTAGCTGCATAGGATAGGATAAGGTGGGAGATAGAGGGGATATAGCCCGGATAAAAAAATCCGAGGGGAGGGGTGGGATAAGGTCGGATAGGATTTCTCTAAATCCGAAGTAGAAAACCTTACGGCTTTTTTCTTTTTTCTTTCTCCATCGTTCACTCATAGACGACTTCCACTCTTCCGTTTCCAAAGCATCAACGTCGAATCCTTCTCCTCGAGAACTCTTTGATTCAGATCGCAATTTTACGAAATCGGCAAATTTTCGAAGGTAAATAATTATGTTTTATCTCTCTTTCTCTCTATCTTACGAAAAGCGACGAATTTTTGACGGATGTGAGGTTATTATGTGCTTGGCATCGTGGGTTTGGTCTGAAGTTTCATAATCTTTTTACAAACGATTCTTGCTTTTATGGAATAATTACAATTTTTTAGTTTAGCTCAAATCAAATTGAGCTTTAACTATGTTGACAATTTGTTAGTTTAGTTCTAAATATTTTGAAAATTTACCGATTTAGTCCAAACTTATAATTTGGATATTTAGTCATAATAATTACATTGTCTAATTATCAAAAAAAGTTTACGATTAAATTGTTACGATTGAAAAGTCCATGATTAAATTAACAAATTATAAAAATGTTTAAGATTGAATTGGTTCGATTGAAAATTTTACAACCGAATGGCTTTCCTACAATAAATTTAGGACTTTTAGGACAATTTTTCTATAATTTGACTTACTCTCGATTATGATCTTTCCAATTGCAAAATGATGTCATTAACGTAGATAAACTTGTTCATCAACACGAAAAATCTGTTAGAAATAACCAATTCAGTAAGTTAAAAAGTTTGTTAATGTGATTTTATATCGTTCCTAGTTTTAACTTGGTTAACGTAATTTTATATCGTTCCTAATTTAACTTCGACCAAGCGAATTTGGAGCTTTTCGTAAGTTAAAAAGTTCGTTAACGTGATTTTATATCGTTCCTAATTTAACTTTGCAGTAAATCAAATGACAGATTTGATAAGATACGAGGATATTCCACTTTAAATCCGTAGTTTACCAAACAATAGATTGGATAGGATTTAAGGATATCCGACTTTAAATCCGAAGGTCACCAAACATTGGATGGGATATGAAGAAATCTGGGGATTTCTTATTCTATCATATCCAGTCTTATCCTGTTCAGAAATCCGGACGACCAAACGCAGCCTAAATGCATGTGAGATGCTCCAATTCACATCCTTCTCAAGCTCTACCCATGTTCCAACTTTACAAAGAACATAGATTGCTCGGAGATATTACACAACAGCATCATGCATGCCCAAGTTTCATAAATCTAAATAGACTGTTTTGGCATGATGAGATGTAGATTGCTCTGTAACAATTCCAAATAGTTTTATATACATCCTGGACTTTTTGTTCACTGCAGCACGTTGTCCCTACTGGGCAGATAATTTATAAGAAGTGAAGATCATGTTGAGCATTAGAAGATTTACCAGCATTGACTAATATTCAAATGTGGCATCTAAGCGCTAGTGTCAGGCGAAAGCAAGAGGATGATGGATGAATAACTAAGCATCGGGTACAAATCTGAATCAAGAAATTGTGCATACTGTTTAACTGCTACCTCTCTTTCTGGAAGGTCGCTAGAGAGGAAGTCAAAAGGTGCGGGTTTACTGGTGTCTACCAAAGGTTCCCATCTGTATCCAGGCCGCTCCGGCAGCACAACGGTCACTGGCAGATGGCTTGCGTTGAAGGCTATGTAGATCTCTCCCTTAACTGAGTCAACCTGGTTACAGCATAAAATCCAGCAAGGATCAACCCCTAAAGCAAACAGAAACCACAAGAATGACATGTAGTGTGTTGTTTAAAACTAATACCGGAGACAAATCAGCCATAAAGTCAATCCATTAGGTAAAACATCACATATCTTGCTGGCTGAAATTCCTCACAGAAGTTTACAAGCATCAAGTTGCTTCAGCTTCTTTACAGAAAAGTTTTGTCTGTCTTAATAGGATCCCTCTTACTAATTCTTTCACAGTGGGGTTTACATAGTACCTAAAGATTTCTGTGACCTTTTCAGTGGATGAAAAGTGAAAAGGTGGCAATCCATAGATGCTCCAATCATTAATCCTTTCGGACAGATCATGTTAATGCAGCCCATTCACCACGGCAAACTATCAATCTCATCCAAGCAGTTGGTTGACAGTCTACAAAATTCAACCTTGTGTAATGATGCTACTACAAATATCTAGGGAAGACAGCAATCTAGATGAAGAGTCCGCCAGCTAAATTTACCCTTCAATGTCTGACTTAGGTACTTGGATAACAGTGCGGTGCTATTGATGCAAAAGCATGCCCTTTTGTTCTTAATTCAGCCTTATTTATGGATGTGTTCTTCCAAGGAGTATGCAAAATAGATAAGGTGATAAAAATGGCATACCATAGTATAAGCGACAAACCGGCTGGTTTCTGACCAATCTGGTTTTCCAGGAAGGTGACCATGCCATTGCAACCTTTCGGCAGTTGGAAAGTCACTTAAGCCAAGCGATTCACATTCCCTGAAAAGTATTTGCAGTAACGAGGTGGATCAAATGGTCACTCATTGGGGGTGAAGAAAATTAAACAAGTCAGAGGAGGAATGTATACTGGCGAAACTTTGTCACAAGTGAACAGAATCTGTATAAGTCTGATGATGACTCCTCTTTCTTATCCCATCTGAAGTAGTTGATCTGAAATTGAGAGAAAAAATATATTAGTAGCTAGCCATGAGTCAGATGTAAAAAACTGGCAGAGAGCAGATGATCACATAGTTATCATGGCAGTATGAATTATTGTTTCCTCCTTTCGTGTGACCATATTCGTCCCCCATATATATCATTGGGATGCCCTGGTTAAACATAGTCAAACAAATAAGCAAATCTAAAACAGATAAAAACAAACTATACTGTTAAGGGGGTTTTGGCGGGTTGTGCTGTTTTCATCTGTATATCAAATCAACATCCATCAAGTAGGATCAGATGGTCTGATGTTCACTTCAGTGTTCAAAAGCTCACAAAGGAAAAAGATGTGCATAACCATTACCAAAAAAAAAAAAAAAAAGATGTGCATAACAAAAGCATTTGTTTTTATTTTAGCTGTATCTTGTCCTGAAAAAGGAAACACTAGGTATGCAGAGGAAATCTGGAGTCTCCTAGTATTGGTGTCTAACTTTTAAAGTTGAGTCAAGGATGATATCTTTTCATGTGAAGTTAGTTACATAGAGGGCAATGAGGCATGTGGAAATAGCATGTCTACTGGACAGCTTCAAAGACATTATAATAAATGCCCAAGCAGATTTTTCCACAAAGCTCCTGAGTCATTGCACTAATGAAGTTCGTCTTTCCAGAGTCACATGGGAGGGGGCAAGGCATGGCAAACAATTTATTCGTGGAGAGTCAAATTATAAGGAGCATCCCATGAAGGATAAAGTATCAGCAAGCTAGCTGGCAACAGTCAAAGCAGGAGCATCAGAGAAAATCTGCTTGTTATCATTGTATTTCAAAAGATTCATTGTATTTCAAAAGATCTTTTCCCAGGAAAAAATTTAACCCAACACCAGCAAAGTAAATTTCACCAAATTATCATTAGGATGAGAAGTCTACAATAAAATGTACGGTAATCCTTACCTGAGAAACCATAAGACAGACAAAGAAATTTCGCATTTGTCTCTTCCTCAATCTCTTTACTGAAGTGCTTGCAAGCTCCCCTTCCTGTGTGTTGTTGGAGATCAAGTCAAATGAATATCAATCCCTGATGCCATAGTCAATAGAAGTTACTGTACCTATAAATGTTGTCAGTAGTATAGTTCATTACTTGGGTTTTGGAATTATTGCAAGGATACTAGTATACGTTAATCACTTAGGTTCTGGAATTATTGCAAGGATACCTCTAGTATCATCTCACCGTATTCTATTAACTTGGTGGATTCACTAAATTCTGCCACAGAAAGTTAATGCGATTTTCATAATAGCGCAATTGACCCCACAATTCAAAAGATGGGGTTTCAGACTAATTGATCCTTGCATTAATCGTACAACAGGCAGAATATAACACAAAAGCAGTCTCACATAGTTAGAGAGCACCCTAACTGCAATTTTTTGTGGAGATTACAATATCTAAATTTTTAGGAGAGTTAATTTTCTCCAGATAGACAATAAATAATTACATTCATTTATTTATCTTGGGATACAAGGATTGAACTGTTGATTAGGGATAAGTATCTTCTTGTTATTATATCATTCCTGGTAGCCTACTGCAATGTGACAGTGATCCCATATAGTAATTATCTAGGTTAATTATAGAAGGAAATTTCTCCTAGACAACTTTTGGTGAGAAAAGATTTAACTCTTATAAATTAGATGCTTCTTTCTGTTTTGGACTTAGATCAAACTTATACTAAAGAGTTTGCCCAACAGATGAAGGCACAATTCTTTCTACTGATCCAAAATGAAGTTCAAGCTAGAAATTTCCATTAGCAGTATCTTTTAGACATTCAAATGTTATAAATTCCTGTTCCTTTACTAAACTAACATGAACAGCAGGGACAGAGATAAAACAAACATTTTTGCAGGCCCAACTCCAAGCAAATAAAATATCTTTATGTGCAAAAACAATGAAAAGAATCTTCCTCACAATGCATACTAAACAAGAGTCCATGAAATCTAATTTCGGTAATAACAACAGAAATGTATCAATCAAAATCTGATTATATTCAACTTCAAACATTTATTACCTTTTGATTTAGTAAAACTGGGAAAGTTTATGGCTATCTTGACCACCTACTCTAAAATTCATTTTGTTGAAGGCCATGCTTCTTTGGAAAAAATCTTTCCCAAAACCTAACATATTCCTTTTAAAAGTGGGAGTCTTCAATCCTTCCCCCTCTCTATTTGTGCTAAATGAAGAAACGAAGGAAAACTTCATTCATAGCGGACGACACAACCCCTGTACTTAGTGGCTTTTTAGAGAGTAAAGCAATCCTGTTGATATCACAGGCATTCTGTACTTACCTGTCCACAGTTCCAGCTATTGTTGTGACTCTCTCCATCATTGTTGTCTTCTCCATTGGCCAAATTGTGTTTGTCATTGTAAGAAACCAGATCAGCCAATGTGAATCCATCATGTGCACAGACAAAATTGACACTATTCCATGGTCTTCTTCCTCCTTCCTGTCAAGCAAATCAGGTAACAGATGCTACTAGAGAGCCCAGAAAGCAGCAAGCAGAGTATCTACATTATGTACTCTTAAGAAGACTCCAAACTATGGAATCAGTCAGATGGCAAAGAATATTTGAGACCAAAAACTAAATGATTACCTGGTATAAGTTTGGGCTTCCACAAAGAGATTCAGCAAAAGCCCCAGAAAAGCCATCTGTGCCCTTTATAAACTGACGAACCACATCTCTATACTGAAATGAACAAGAGAGGCAATTTAACCTATCATATATATTCTTGTAGGTAATAGAACATATAAAGATGTAGATATCATCTATTGATTTGATACATAATGTATATATGTATCCAACAGCACAAGATTCATTACAATCTTTAACACAATTATTATCAAATGAATATTACTGGAATCAAGATAAAAATAGGTTAAAATCACACTGAGTGCATCTTTTGAGAATGTCCACAAGTATAGGGCTAGATCACGGAACAGAGTGAACCTAAGCATCGTAATCATCACCAGAATTTTAAAGGAAAAAAAAAATTTGGTCTCTTTCAACCTAGCATCTGCTTGGAAGGATGGTAAAACACAACAGCTTCTGCATTCAGACCATGCAAGAACCGGTAAACTCATCAAAGCAACTTGCAATTTCGTGTGAGTATTTTCTCTCCAAACTACTATGTACAATTTTCCTGCTAGATCTCAGCCATCTATGGATTTTAGTATAGCAACTCTTTGATGACTTATTCACAGCAATGTCAGAGCAGTACATGGTAGAAACTTTTGTCTTCCCATAAATCTAACAAAAGTCTATTTGAGCTGTAGCCCAAAACCACCTTGGTAGGACCATTCAACCCATTAAAGACCTTTTATATTCCACATCCCTTGGATACAGGATCTGTTTAGACCTTTTATATATATGCAGTCTCCTTCCGCATAGCAGCTGAGCCTTTTGGATTGGACTTTCTAACATGAAATCAAAATGATTTTCAATTATTCATGCACCATTCAATACTTCAAATATTATACGGTTCTTGTCTATCTTGTTCAATTCCATGTGCCGTTCTTATCCAACTTTGCACGTGAGAGGTGTGGAGTAATACATATCTTTTCCCTACAGGGTTTATTAGGGCCTCATATACAGGTAATCTCCTATCACATAACAGCTTCAACTTTTAGTTGAATTTTTTAACAAAATGCTCGAACATTCTGTCATGCGTTAGATAGAAGAATATGTGCTCAGCATCTTCCCATAAAACATTTCAAAAGACCAATGTAGGAAATGGCAAGATGGTTCTGACCATTCAAAAACGGATCCTTATATTGTGTATGCAAAATACATGTCACAACTAGCTATCTGTATAGAGAAATTGGGTTTTCTTGAGAATTCCAAGTATAAGCCAAATGTTTAGAAATATAATGGACTAGGTGGAAGATCAAAGTTGAAGTTTTGTGTCATATATTTCATTTCTTATAAATTATAAGATTGATAAGAGCAGACTAATTATGATTTAATCATAAGTGGTTATTATTCATACTGCTTTGCCCGCAATTACATTGCTGACAAAAAATAAAAAACATGATAGTCACTTACTCACTGCAAGGAAACATCTGGACTGACCTTGCCATTCCACTCAGACCAAATGCCCCAGTGAGGAAATGTGCCAACCTGGTAAAGGCCTCCAGTGTCCCATGCCTCAGCTATGAGCTTTTCAAATGAGAATGAGTCTCTCAGTCTCAAGGATAGTACATAATAATCACGCATGTTCACATAAAGAAATCTCTTTCCCTCCTAAACCACCAACTAAGCATGGCAAAAGCAACAAAATTGGAAAAAAAAAAGGTTCACAACAGTCACATGCAGATCATTGAAATGAGCATGTCGTCAGAGACTTCACTACAAAGACAACATCATTCTAGTTAAGAGTAACAAATCATAAACATAGCAAATGCCCTAGTACACCGATTTGTATTGTAGAGATGAAATTAACAATAAGATCCTCAAAAAAAGAACACTTCTATTGTGTAGGACAATCTACAACAAGCTCCTGACACATTTTCAGTGGCAATATTCTTTTTTTTTCCTGATCTGCTTAACTGCACCTACTAGGGGACATTATTAAAACTATTAAAAAAATATTGATTCACATCTTTGAGTTTCATCAAAGCACACGAAATTGCTAGGTTCAACTGCTTCAAGTGGTGTTCGCATTGTTACAAATGGTTTTCTAGTTTATAATGTATACATAAAGCAGTAAATTTGCCATAGCAAACAAGTCGGGTATTGACATTTCCATAATTCTTGTCTCATACTTGTAGAATAAAACCCCTGAGGCAAGAGCCAACACTTAACTTTCATCAAATTTACTGCATGAATTTGCATCAAAGTTGGAGCATTTAAGAGGAGAAATGAAACAAAGTAGATGAAGAGTGGAGATGGCTCTGTTTATATATCTAAAATACTTCATGTCAGAAGCAAGCTAACAAAATATCTTGGCTGTGGAAAATTGATAACAAATAGAACTTCTAGGTTAAGCTCAGACCATGCAGAGAGAGAGAGGACGGCAAAGTTTATTATTCAGACTGCCAAGGACTTTCAAGTGCAGTATAAAATATGACCAAAATTCTTCAAGATGTCCTTACAGTGTTTAATTGTTGTTTAACAAATTGCTGCAAATGTGCTCAATCAAAATCAAGTGGTCCAAATAGAAGTTAATTTACATTAGTCTAATGTAATATAAGTCGTCCATGGAGTCAAAGTAATAGACTACATTATATGAAACACGAAGGACTTAAAGTAAACACCTTGACTCCTCGAAGAATTGGATCATTGCTTATCATATCTATCAAAGGAGGACTGCTTAAAGGTGTGCCTGTAGTCAATAAGTCCCCTTCAATTGGCTTTCCAAATACATTAACTGCATCCCAAAGACTTCACATAGTAAAGAAAATTCAAAAAGAAAATGCAGAGGAAACATTAGTCCGATGTTCACAAATTAGAATGCACTGAGCATGTTTGAAGGAAGTTTATGTAAAACCTGCTACTCCTGGTCAAGATAGAAGCAAGATCAAAACGGAAGCCATCCACATGCATTTCCGTTACCCAATATCTGTCACATTGGAAAGATAACAAGATCAATTATGCCCTTAATTTTCCAGGAATCTCAACAATGCTTTATCAAGCAGGAAGACGCCAGCCATTTAGTCTAGACTTTTCATCTCCTGTAAAGAACCATTATCTACCAAGAGATTGTGTAACGTAAAAGTTGTCAGCTCCTTACCAATTGATCCTAAGGCTTGAAAATTAATGAATAAATAGAATGTAAAAGCTAAAAAATTTAAATTTACCGAATTAGTATTAAGATCCTCTTTTTCTTTAGCATTGTCCTACATAACCTATCAATGCACAATTAACAAACCTGAGATAATCCTTAAGCAAAGAGCATCTCAATCTAATTTGTACTCTAGAAATACAATGAAGGGATATTTAATGACTCAATCATCATCTCAATGAAGCATCGACTTTCAAAAACCACCTTCAAAGAAAAGCTTGGATCCTGAATAACCTTTTCCCTCACATGGAGCTTCCTTGTTATGCTAGTGTTTCTTCAAGACAGTATAAGCTGTTCTATACATGCAAACTCATCTGTGATTATCAGTCTAAAGACAGCAAACTGTTATTAATTAATTTATTTGAGGAAATGCCACTGAACTTTCCAGCCAACTCCTAATTTGACAGCATATTTCAGCAAAAAGGGTTCAGCAGCAGATAAAAAATTTACCTCAAGCTGTCCACGATAAATTGACGGACTGCCGGGTGATTGCAGTTTAATGTATTCCCACAGCCTGAATAGTTATAGAATTCACCCTGGGACACGCAACAAGTTCATATTACCTACAAGATAGATTGCTGAAAAAGCAGAAAAATCAAGAACATCATTTTTTATCACTCATTAGACTTGGTGGGTTCATCTGAATTTTTCTTTTCCCAATAAAATGATTGAGGCACATAATATCTGTTTGCTCAACTTGACAGTCCAAACTGAGACAAACTCAATTCTTTAGTTCAATTCATTTTGTAAATCATGAAGCTTCATTCTAGGGTTTATTTCAGAAATTAATTTTCTACCTGCAACACATAGTCCAGTCAGTTTTTTCTTTTGAAGAGGATGGGAGTAGGTGGAGGGGTGAGGCTGAACAAGCCATTTTCACTCTGAGTAGTTACTCCAACATAACACATTCCAAAAGATTACTGATATTCACAGACTAAGATGTATTTGCATCTCCTTTCATGATCCAGTTGCTTCTTTCCAAAATTTAATTCTCTCAACAACTTCATAACAGCACTAACGGATTTTCAGTAAGGGATCCAGCTGCTTCTTTCCATTGGCATGTACTATATACCACCTTTTCATTAGTCAACTTAACCACCACAATCAAGATAAACACGTCCAATGTGTGCCCCTCAGTTGAGCAGTTAAATAATACTGTTGAGTGTATGTATCTGTGTGCATGCGTGTGTTTGCATGCGCATGCACGCACGCACGCACGAGCAAGTGTCTAAGAGTCGGGACTGGGAAGTGCTGTTTGCCAGATCAACAACTACAAGTGAAATGCAGGAAGTAACTGAAAGAAATTATAAGCAACAGTGAGATTCCAGAGCATCATGTGAATACTACTCATCCAATCTAGGACTTAAGAGCACAATAGCATTTACTTGAGATTCCAGAGCATCATGGGGATACTACCCATACAATCTAGGACTTAAGAGCACAATAGCATTTACTTGAGATTCCAGAGCATCATGGGGATACTACCCATACAATCTAGGACTTAAGAGCACAATAGCATTTACTTCCCATTCTCTACCTTTGGCGCAAGCATGTAATAAACACTGTTATCAATGCCTCTAAAGGACAAAACAGGGCCACTTTCATTCCCTTCTGCTGTGTGATTGAAAACAACATCCATGAGGACCTGCTCAAACAAACTTAGAGATGAACACCACGAAAAGTAATGAATAGTTCGAATACAAAATCAAGCCCACCAGCTTACCTGAGACCTGTTCAAACAAACTTACAGATAAGCACTATGAAAAGTAAAGAATAGTTTGAATACAAAATCAGACCTGCCAGCTTACCTCAATTCCTCGTTTATGCGCTTCTTTGACGAGAGTTTTGAATTCATTTATTGCATCTTGACCACAGCTACTTAGACCAACAGATGAATATCTTAACATCGGAGAAAAATAGTTGATAGTTGAATATCCCCAGAAATTCATCCTGAAGAATACATGGCAGTGGGATTATCCACAACTCTGCTAATCATTCACTAAAATATCAAAAAAAAAAAAAAAAGAAAGACAGGCACTAAAGGCATGCAAGGTAAGGCAATTCACTATATTTCTTGCTAGGCTAAACCTTTCTCTAGTGCTCTCAATCAGTTTCACTGTGAGCAACAGGGCTATTGGACAGGTAGAAAATAACAGAAAATGTTCCTGCTCAACGGGAGGTATATCATTGATTTACTTTCATATCTGTTGTAATTTCCTAATAGTTTCAATCTGTATGATCTGAGAGCATGGCTAGCAGAATTCCATGAACCAAGACCAATCCATGTATTGAGAGGGAGGGTATATCTCAAACCACATTAAGCAAGATCCTCCTTAATTTAATAAGGATACCCTTTGAGATGAGTAAAGAGCAAACTTGTAGTAGATTGTGCAATATCATGAGAAGCACTTATCACCATTAGTAGGCAGTAAATGAGACTCGTTACATCACTTGGTCGTGCTAATTGACAGTGCATTAGAAAACCACGCAGTCATACAGTCAGGTCCTCATAGCATGTGACAATATATTACAATTTCTGAGCATTTCTTTCTCCAACAGACTCCAATTGCAGACGTACGAGAAGAGGAGTCTCGTGTGTTTGATTTAGTTTACAAATTTGTCTTTGATTGAACTCAATGATTTTTTGCCCCTGGATTTGGGAGTAAGCTCATCAGCACATAAACTAAGTAATTCTGTCATCTTTAGTTTCCCTTTTGACTTGCTTTAATTTATCCGCTTTCCTTCTTTTTCAAAATTGAAATAAGCAAGCCCCAGAACACAGACTGGTAGTTTTTGACATCTTTAAAAATTATGAGTACGGTGACATGTCCACGTTTGTAATCGCAAAAGGTGTTCCTTTCCAAGCATTTCTTTCTCCTGAGTCAATGACTTGCATATGAGAGAGGAATCTCATGCATTTAATCTCGTTTACAAATTTGGCTTTGATTGAGCTCACAATTGTTTCTTGGCCCCACATTTTGGTGTAAGCTTATCAGCACACAGACTTAGTAATTCTGTCATCTTTATCTTCCCTTGTCACCTACTTCCATTTATCTGCTTTCTTTCTTCTTTAAAATTGAAAAATGAGCGAGCTCTGTAGCACAGACTCTGTTAGTTTTTGACATCTTAAAAAATTACAAATATGATGACATGTCTACATTTGTAATCGCAAAAAGTGTTATATATAACATCTCAATTATAAGTTTCTTTGTTGGCCAATAGCATATCAGCCTTTTCACTTCACGTTTTAACTTAGATGGGTAATGTTTAGAATATTTAATACTAAATTGCACCTTCATTTAGTGACTTAAACTTTTAGAACCACTAACAATATACCCACAACATTTTACACAATCCATTGGCTCTAAAATGAAAAGGTCTTGCTTTTGGTCTATTAGAAGAAAAGCCTTTCATGTGAAAGATACTTAGGTTAAAATTTTAAAGTGAAACCAGAAGCAGTCATTTTGGTCCTTTCAAGACCACACCCCAGATCTGCTCTTTAAGTATTTTGTACCCGATCTCAGCTTTAACTATAAAGCAGGTCAAAGATTACTCTCTGTGGAAAAGCAGATTCTGTATCTCTGCAATTTTTTGGAAGCATAAAGAAAGAAACACAGAATAGCAGATCCAACATCCTCCTTTTCCTTCATTTCCTCACTGAAAACATATCTAACAACAATATAAAGTGACAGCAGCACCCAGTTATTGTGGCAAATGAGCGGCAAGTTTGGTATGATTTGACATGTCTAACACATGTTCTGCACCCAAATGCAAATCACATCGTGTGAACACAGGTTGTTCGGCCTTAAGAGCCAAGCTCAAGTGAAGCAGGAGCCATGCTGCCGAGAAGGTTGCAACCATTGTGCTGTTGGTTGCAGTAATAGCTACTAAGGCTTTTCTATACAAAAGGATTTTTATTTGAAACAATTACAACCACCATCCTCATGTCTGCTGAAGCTATAGTAATAGCTATTTTATGCCCCACATGCAATAGCTATCGCATCTCTGTTATAACATGCATGTACTACATAATTCAGAAAAAAAATGCTCCTCTTTCCACTCTTTTTCTTCCCTGGTGGTGAGACACTACTGTTCAAATAAATACTTAATTACATGCAGGAAGTGAAGCATTTTTGCACATTCTTAGCTTCTTATTTCAGCTAATATAAGATATTAAGATCACCTGGTGAATAAACGCATGTGCTAGGTTGTTTTCTGCATGAGAAGAGAAATGCACAAAGACCTTTTGAGTTTTTTAAGATTTATAGGAGAGTTAAGTGGCCTTGGTCATGCCTTCTGAGAACTTGGCAACATATGTCAATTAATGTACCTCTAGCATCATGACTAAGAAAACATTGCTTTCACTGCCAAGGATATTAAAGAAAATATTAGAACTTTCATGCTTGTTCTTTTGGGAAGAGATAACAATAAGAAGAGAAGCACCATAAGAGAATTTAGAGAGAGAAGGACTAAGAGACATGATATTATTTTGATTAAAGAAGAAAATGAAGTATCACTGGTGAAGTATTTGTGAATAGAATTTAAGGATTTTTATTGTCATTCATTTACCCCTCTCTCTAGTGTTTTGGTAAACTGTATGTTATACATGCCATTTGTATTCTTCATGTGTGATATATGATATGGGAAATCTAATTTAATGACATTTATGTGCATCGCACACGAGTTGAATATCTGTGTACAATAAGAAATACGTGCAGCAAGGACTATGTCCTGCAAGGTGAAAGTCACCTCTTGAACCCACGGGGCCACCTCTAGAATCCTAGTTGTGCGGCCGTATGTCTATCTATACCATATGTGTCATCGACAGCATCCATGTGACCTATTATCAGTTTCTGAACCCTAGATGAGATGGTGGATTATCTGCTCAGTCCATGACGTACTTACTCAGCTTTGATGCTGACTCGCCATCAGTGATTGCAGCTTGCCTAGATTGCAGAGATAGGGTATCCATGTATTGGGATCAGACTGGCACAATGGAAGCTGAGTGGATATGGGGCATCACACTTTACCTATTATTTATTTGTAACTTCATTAGATAGAGTGATGGGGGATCTGGAGTATGTCGTTCATATTACTTTGCAATAACTACCTCACTGATTAAATTAAAAAGTGGTTATCCATCCTCTAATCTATTAGAGCTGTGACTGTGATAGCAATGCCTTATACCAGTTTGCAACCAAATTTGTTACAAAGAAGTTGAAGTGCTAAAACATGATACCCTTGTTTTTTATGCCAATAGCATTTGGTAACATACAGGGCTTAGCACAATAAGAGGTGAGAAAAATTAATACTTGTCCTTGTGGCGCTTGCCAAGATTTAGAATAACAGAGTGACAATAATCATCATCCAAGATAAATAAAGAAAATGAAGAATGTCATACTTGTAATCACCCAAGACAGAGTTGTAGCTGAAGTACTCGAGCTCGTTAAACTCATGACATGGCATTAACTCTATGCAGTTGACGCCAAGCTCCTACAAAAGCAATTCTTGCTAGAAATTACATGAAGCCATCAAATAAGTAAGAGAAAAAAATGATTTTCTCATGCCTCCAGCAGTTCTACTAGTCAAGTCTCTAAGTTATTAGAAAGAGTGTTCTAGTCTTTTTGGTACATTACTATGTATGCCTTTTCCTCAAAACTTGAGCACATAAAAGAGCAAACTGTTATGGATTTATGTCTACATCACTTATGACAAAATAGAAGGGAACAAGTGAGGTGAGAAGACAATATGAAATGGCTCTTTCGTAACAAAAGCTAGAGGCAAACAGAGAAGTTTTCTCATCGGATAATGTTTACTTAACCAGCATTAGACTAAACAATAAGATCTGAAGTCATACAAGTGAAACAGCATGATATTCCGCTTTACTACAACTGTTAGTTTTTAAATCAGTTCGTGTCTCCTTTTAGTTTTTTTCCCATATAGGGGAATGGGGGAGTTCACACTCTACCAGTTGGTGCCTTGAGCAGATACTATTGACTCCCAATGAATATGTTGCAGTAATTTTATTTAGCTTATTAACACTTCTCCACTGGCCTGTTATGTGCATTGGTTGCAATGAGCCCACTAAAAGAATTCAATATGTGCAACAGGCATAATTATTCAACCGTAAAACAGACTTCCACATTTGACTTGAAAGATTCTTTTTCTTTTGGTTGAAAACAACAGATTCTAAGTTGTTGTTGCTTATGAAAAAGATTTTAAACTGTGTAGAAACTTCATGAAATCCACATATTCCAAAAGTTTGTAGGTTTCCCATTCTTCAATAAACTGCTCCTGCATCTTTGCATCCTTGCTACATCAACATCTATTCCAAAAGAACGTATCAGCATAATAATGCTCTGATTTATGTTTTCTACAAACTCCATTGAGAAATTCAAACCCAGCCACTTCGGACTCGCAAACTCATATCTATAAAGCACAATGGTCATTGTGACTTTGAAAAGAAAAAAAAGACAAATGAGAGGAGTGATGAAGAGGAGAAGTTAACTGGCAGATTACCTTAAGATGATCAAGTTTTTCCACAATGCCACGATAAGTTCCAGGAAAGTCTGCCTTGCTGGAATCATGCCTTGTAAAACCACGTACATGCATCTCATATATAATAAGATCTTTGTGATGGTATTTCAGCGGTAAATCTCCTTCCCAGTCAAACTAGAAAAAAGAAAATAAAACAAAATGAAGCATACATAGCATGTTATGTAGCTTTAAACTGTAGATAATGAATAACATGAAAAACATGCAGCAAAGCTAGTTATTTCTCCTAATTAATAAATTCTGAACGATTCTGAATCCCACACTTTTCTTTCCTTAACTGCTACCTCAGAATCAGTTTCTGCAGAACACACACGGATTTTGCAAGTAGATATTGGAAATTAACATTTTAATTTAGAAGCTAGTTACCTTTTAATTTGGCAAGATGCAAAACCACTCACTAATTTTCCATTATCAACTACAGCTATTAACAAGTACCTCATCACCATCAGAAGGCACCATACAAGCCATTTGGGGCCAGCAGTCATCCTCAGGTCCCAACACACCATACTCCCCTCTACTTATCACTGCCTAGACAAACAAAAAATAAGGTTAGTGACTGTGGCAAACAGTAAGGGCAAGGGGAAGGGGCACATGGCCAGGGCAAGAGCCTGGAGTGACTATGGCCCTACCAACAGCCACTAATCAAGAACTATATCAACATGGCCAACTCTGAGTGCTTTTCTAGGCTAAAAGAAGGGTGAGTAATGCCTTTGGCAATGATTTCAAAAGGCCATTTAGCAATAAGATGGAACAATAAAAGGTACACGAAACACTAACTTTTGCATAGGGATCCAAAAGGATACAAGAAGCATCATAGCGGTGACCTTCTTCAGGAGCAAACTTCCCATCAAACTTGTAAGCATACAAGACATCTTCAAAATCTCCTTTCAAGAACACATGCCAAACATCCCCAGTTCTATTAGTCATGGGATCCAGATATATCTGCTCAGTGACCCTGCTCTGCTTCAAATTATTAATGAAGAGTTAGACATTATTCTACTGTCTTATATAATTAATGATATAGGCAACACCACATATGGAAAATACATTATCCTGGATTAAAATGCTTAAATAATAACTCTAGAATACAATCTCCATTTAACAGATAGTGCATTGCGTATGTTTTACTTGTCTCAAAATTCTAGTAGCAGAATCAAGGGAAACTAGCATATTTCCCAATTGCAATAGTAACAATGATGTAGTAGGAAAAAACAGGGAAAATGCATGTTCAATATGTTGACCTATCAAATAGAATGGCTGCCAATTATTGGTGAAGATGATGAGAATCACCCTCTCGTTTTTCTCTTGGTGAGCTGTAATAGAATTACGTCGAGCATCCCTAGAGATGTAAAGAAAGGGGCATGTATGCACGGTACGTGGCTATTTTAGTCCTCAACAGAGTAGCCACTACAAAAGAGAAGGGAAAATGTGTTCCGTTCATTTTTTGCTGCCAAAAAAATCGAGCCCAGAACATTACTAACATCCTACTTCATACTGATAGTACTTTCCTCTGGAGACTTCAGATACAGCAGAAAAGAAAAAGATTCACAGAAATGCACTCAGTGTAGCTACTCGGGAGAATCAGAATACGAGTCCAGTCGTGAGTGCTGACAGGAAGTAACAGAGTGTATTATTAAGCAAGAGCTCAACTCCACACTAACTCTCATCGGTAAAGACATGGAGAAACCGGAGCACTATCTGGTCGTTCTTTTTGCTAACAATAAAGACAACAAATTCAAGCATCTCAAGGTCTCATGTATAGCATCCCAGATCAAACTCAGGCCACCTCGTTCAGATCGGCGAGGCTAATCAAGCAGAGAGTAGCCGAAGCCGCATTGCTCGAATAGACCGAGAAATTGACACCGCCGTCGCGAGCGGTGGCGCCGAGGGGCATTGGTTGGCCTCGCGACACTTGGAAGCTGGACGGCCTGGGCCTCTCAACAACCACGGTCTCCACCTCCCCGGACGCCGCTCCACCATCTCTCGCTTTCACTGTTAAAGAAGACCGCATTCTCTCCAGGTTCGTTCTTCGCGCAACAGGATAAGAGAGATTGCTCCACCTCCTCCGTCTCTGAAGAAGCCTCGACTGTGCCTTGGTGCATAGCAGTGGATGTGCATCGGGAGAGCAGGTGTAGGAAGAAGGAGAAGAGGACGAGGAAGAAGAAGCTAGATGGCTGCTCATCATCTTCGCTGTGCTTGGAGGAGCAGAAAGAGTGACGACCAAACGGCGATCATCAAACTCTAACGAGAGTGTGCCCAGGGAAGAAAAATATCTGATCTGATCTGAAAATCTGTGGACCATTAGATTTTGGAAGAATGTCGAGAACCGAGGCATCGGGAAAAAGCGCGGCCCCAGTTGTCCGTTAGTTTGCCACGTCACTGAAGTCACTACTCTAAGAATTCCGTCCCCAAAAATGAATAATTTTAAAAATATAAAATAAAAATCATCTGTACCGCTTCAAATAATTATTTAATAAGACAAATTTCATTATAAATAACTATTTGTGTTGAAATATTTCACCCATTCATTCAATTTTGTAAATTACACAATTCATTATTTTTAAAAAAAAATATTTTTAAAATCATTCATCTTTTGTGAAACAAAAGAAACCTAAAATTTATTTTTTGAAGGATTCAATTTCTCAAAATTCTTCGATATTTGACTTTACTCCAAAATAACCTTTGAATTTGATTAATTGGATTTGATAAGTTCATCATGCGTCCATGTCAAGCTCTTCCTAAGGGCATTTTTGTAAAAAAAAAATCATGTCACCCATATTGAACTCATCGTGCACACCTCTAATGGCACTAAATACATGTCAAGTGTCATGAGAAAAGGGTAAAAATATTTTTAACATAGATAAAAAAAAATTATGAAAGAAGTATCACTGTGGATATAAGAGGAAAGTTGCAATTCAAATGATGATCCCTCGTCAACAATCTTAGTCTAGTTTGGTGCTTTCTTTTGTGCGAAAAATTTGGGATAGGGCAATCTAATAAGAGGTGCAAAATGAATGTGATACACCGTATTTAGAAGAGATTAGGCCTAGTTCGAAGCCTACCCAAAAAAATATAAATGGCCCAAACCCGGTAGTTTGGTTTGACCCAAGCCCAAATTCCTTTTACAAAATAATAAACATTAAATTACTTTTAAAAATCAGAAAGAAATTCCCACTTCTCAATTTTAATGAAGCATAACTTTGAATTACCTAGAGTAACGAGACCTACAAGTATAATCCAGAAAGCTCATTCAGACGTTGTCATCATAAGGCTCGAGAAACCCACGTTTTTTCATGTCTTGGGTTACTTCTCTAAATTCACTACATCTTAAATAATTTAATGATTTAATTTCTAGCCAAAAATTAATTTCTAGAATAAAAATATATTTTTTATTTTCTATAACAAAATGAGTCTCTAAGGGAAAAAATACGTTTTTTATGCACAAATAATTTCTATTTTAAAAATAAAAATTCGTTTGATAACGACTTTTTTTATTTCTTAGAATAGATTTTTCATTTTGGATTGTGATGGTGACTGGCCAATCGACGACGGTTGTGACTAGCAACTAGTGGGTCTCTGTAGTGTTGGTGGTGACCAGCAATTGGCGGCGGTCTATGTAGAACCGACATAGATACGCGACATGCGACACGACACCCCGACACGTTATGTCTCAAAAAGTAGAGAATTCCAACACATTCCGACGTATTATATATTAAAGAATTATTTTATATATAAATGCATAAATAACTAAATAATAATTATAAAAGAGCCTAGAATTAATTTATATTAAAAACATTAATCCTATATTTTTAAATATCATTCATTGTTTTAATTTGACAAATTCAACTACATTTCATTGTAACAATCCATAAAACTTGGAAGAAAAAACAAGTAATCAACATTATACTATTAAATTTAAAATTTAACAATAAGAAAAAAAATCAACATTCCATCATCAAATATAACAAAAAGTTATTCATCCACATTATCCATCTCTTGGACTTCAGCTCCTAGACATCTAGCAACTCAAGTCACTAATCTTAACAAATGAAATGGTTCATCAGTCGGCATAAAAAGCAGTCAGTAGATGACAGTATGCATAAGCTTTATACATGATCTTCTTTCTTATCAGTGGTGAAGATGAGGACAAGATAGGGCATGAAAATTCAGATTCGGTGTTGAAGAAAAGAGCAAATAGGAAAATTCATGTACATCATCTCACCCTCATCATCATCCATCAATTAAACGACCCAAATCCTCATTTCCAGAACTAACTCTAGGGTTTACAAAAAAATTTTGAATCGCATTATAAAGAAATCCAAGTTGCTGAATTTAAAAAGAAAACGGAATAATACAACTTGCTAACCTGAGATGAGCAAAAAGATGAAATTGTGAGTCAAAGAGAAGCAACACGACAGCGCTTGTGAGAGGCAAAGGTGCTACTTGCTCAATCAAGGCAACGACCCAATGCTTGCGATAAATGAAGGTGTGGTCGGAGGTTGCCGGCTATGGCAATTAGTGGCGTGGGCCGCACAGTCGTGAAGCAACAATGGTGAGAGACTCATGGCAAAAGAAGAGAATGAGAGGTGCCTCAGGTGTGTGTGATTGAGAAAAGTCTAGAAGTATTGAAAATTTGCTTTAGCTTTTATTATTATTATTTTCATACATTTATATTTAGACCCCAAAAGTATTGGAAGCTTGTAAATATAACCCGATACATGTCCGAGTCATGTGTCGGAGATAGTTGATTGCATTAGTGTTGGACACGATAAGAAAGGTCCCAAAGAGTGTCGATACTTTTTAGGTGATGGTGATGGTGACCAGTCGGCAGCTATGATGACCAGCTGAGGTGCTTAGCCAACGATGGTGACTTGCTGGTCGGCAATTGGAGGAGGAGGCGATGGCGGTGACAGACGACAACGAGTGATGATGGTGACAGGTTGGCTCGATAGGGTGGTGTGCAGCGGCGGTGGTTATGAGCCAACGGTTGACCAACGACAGCGACAATCGGCGGCAGTGGACTTGGGAGAATTGGGTGAGAGATAAACAATTTCTTAATTTTTCATTTTAAAAGAAAAATTACAAATTTTTTATTTTTCAATTTTTATCCAAATATATTACTAGAATAGAAATCTATTCCACAAATTGAAAAAGTAATTCATACCAAATGGATTTATATTCCATAATGAGTTCTTGAATTGAAAAACTCAATTTGGAATAGAAGTCAGTGGTATGCATGATTTAATTTCTAGTCAGAAAATTGATTTTTGGAATAAAAATAGATTTTTCTATTTCTAATCTAGAATAATTTTTTGAGGGAAAAAATATGTTTGATAAGGACAATCAATTTATATTTCGAAAATATAAACTCGTTTGATAACAAAAGCAAATATTATTTCTTAAAATAGAATTTTCCTTATGGACGGTGATGGTGATTGGTCGGTTCGCGGCGATGGCTATGGTGATTGGGCATACGGCGGTGGTGACTGGCCACCAACAATTGGTGGGTTGCAGCAATGTTGGTAGTGACCAACTAGTGGGCAACCAGTGGTAGTGATAGTGGCCAGGCGGCTGCTATGGTGATCGATGGAGGTCCTCGACCAGCAATAGTGACCCATCGACTAGAGACCAGAAGAGGAGGCGATGGCAGCGGTGACAGGCGATAACGATGGTGATGGTGATTGGTCGGCGGTGATGGTGACGGGCTAGCCGACAACCAATTGAAGGCGCGACAACGACCGACAATTAGTCGACTTCGATGGCAATTGGCAATGGTGGATTTTGCGGGAGTTGTGTGAGTTGTGTGAGAGAGAAATAATTTATTGATTCGTCATTCTAAAAGATAAATCATAAATTTTCTATTTCTCATTTATTACCCAAATCTATTTCTGAAATAGAAATCTTTTTCAGAAATTAGAAAAAAAAAGTTCCTATCAAATGGATTTTTGTTCCAAAATAAGTTTTGCTCCTCTTAGTTAGCTAGGCTGATTAGCGAGCGGAACCGTGAAGGAAACCAAGCGGAGGCAACGTGACATGGTGGTAGGCTTGGCGTGGATAGGTCGGGCATGTTTCTTGTTATGAGTTAGCCATTCTGAGATTGTTCGGGATTATTGAATGTCTTTCGAGGCCCACTTAGATTGACTATATCCCAATTCAAAATATAAAGTTGCGTGACTCATATTGAGCTTTTATCCATATCAGGGGTGTGCAATTGAACCGAGTAAACTTTGTTCCCAAACTGGCTCATTCTGAAAACAATGTGTGACATCTTGAATTTTGACCCCGTCCGAAGTAAAATGAAATGGGCTTTTCACCGACGCGCCTATGGTCCTTTTTCTCGGAGCTGATCACTCTTGAATTAGCTAACCTATCAAGTGAAGCTATTAAGGGATATAATCACGATAAAATCCCTAAAAGCTACCTGATAAGTTGGATTATACTAGAATCGCATTCAGTTGATTATAACCATGAAATTGAACTTGGATTTGGTTATCGAACTTCTGATGACACCAATGAACATCATTTGGACGACGCATCATTTTGTTAGTAATTTTAGTGGTAAAGTTTGAGAAGTCGAAAGAAATCGCGAGATTGGCTAGAAAATCGAAAATTATCGTTTTACCCCTCGTTCGGTTATCGGTTCTTTTTCGATTGGATAATTAACTTTGTTATTTATTTATTTTTTTGGTTGTTTTATTAATGGGATAAGAAGCACATTTTTGGCTTTATTAGCCTTATTTCTAAGGTTAAATCTTAGCCATTAAGTGTCCTTTTAGTCAAGATTGATCCCTAGCCCTTGGATTAACTTTATCATCTCTTAAGAGATAATTTTTCAGCTCATTCTCTCTCTCTTCACCATTTCCACAAACTCAAGTTCTTTCAAAAGTCTCCATTTTTCCTTGTTTCTTATACGGTTTCACCTTGATTGCCACAATGATTTTGGAGTAGCGGTTCGGAGCCTATTCCGTCTTTGTTTGTGCACGTGTTTAGCTCACTTTTGAGGTAAGTCTCTTTCTAAACTTTGACTAGGTTAAAAATTGATTTTTGGATGTCAAAACTTGGATTTCTTGTATGGTTTTAGTGTGCCATCATGTAGTTATTGTTATGGCATGAATTAGAGATGTTTATATGAACATTTGAGTGAGAAAAATGTGAGCTTTGTGGGCTGCCATGGTGAGTTCCGAATTTGAGTTTGCTGATGTCATGGCCAAATGTGATGATATCACATGTGTAGTTATGGGCATTTATGAATATGAAGTCATAGATGATGTCAAATGAAGTTATCTTGCAAGAGAAGATTTCTAGAAGATATTTTAGGAATTATGATGTCATTTATTATTAAACTTAATTAATCATGTGGTTCGATTATTAATCGTGTGGTACGTAATTAATCGTGTGGTCGTGATTGAGTAATCGTGTGGTACGTTAATTAGTCGAGTGGTCCGATTATTAATCGTATGGCCATGATTGATTAATCATGTGGTACGTTAATTAATCGTGTGGTCCGATTATTAATCGTGTAGCCATGATTGATTAATCATGTGGTATGTAATTAATCATGTGGTCCGATTATTATTCGTGTGGCCGTGATTGATTAATCATATGGTACGTTAATTAATTGTGTGGTTTGATTATTAATCACGTGATCGTGAGTGAGAATCATGTGGTACATTTATCTATCAAGTGGTTCGATTTTAAATCACATGGCTTGAATCATTGATCGTATATTTGTTGAGAAATAAGCATGTTGTATTTGTGAAATTGATTGGTTTTATTATCCTGAGGTGTGAACTACGCAGAGTTATGGTAAAGAGATAAGCCTGAGACGTCAACTTACGCGAACTACTCTAAGGCATGTTTACGCGGGGTTTAGTTGAGCTTAACGAGGCCAACTATTGCACACATGAGGTGTGAACTTGATGCGGGTTGTGGCGAGTCGCAAACCTGAGGCGTGAACTTTACGCGAGTTGTGGCGAGGACCTGAGGCATGTTTATGCGGGTCGAGAAACATCAGAACTCAGCTTGATTATGAATTGAAACATTGATTTGTCAAGCCTTATTATGGGACGAAATTGTGTGACATGGAATGGGACGTGTCATAACGATTTGGCCTTATAATCGGGACCTCTGTGAGTATTTGATGATTAATGTGCAGTGTTCCAAGGGATCGAATCATGCATCAAATTGTGTTTAGCGTGGTTGCGTGCTTTTGAGCATATTGACCTTGAAATTGAAATATGGTTTATGCCATGTTAGATTATTAATTGGAATTTTGATGTTATGATTTTATCTTTGTCTATTATTGTAATTATCTCTTAACTATGATTAGAACAACATGTTAGAGTATTCTAAAAGTATGTTTTACCCTAGCCGGGTTTAGGGAGTAGATTTATTGAGATAAATGTATCTCATTCATTATTTGCAAACTATTTCAGACCCAAACCCTTGAAATGAATGCACCGCCAGAACGTTTTGGGGGTGCCTATGGATATAGATTTCATGGAGACTGCGTATTGGATGAGGACAATGGCGGTGAACAAGACTTGGGATAGCTTATATTCTTTTTTTTATGATGACATTAGTAGGGTCGTTAAACTTTCCGCACCATTTGACTCCTTCTAATGTATAGGGTACCGCAGTCATTGGCCTCTAATAAGGTTTGTATTAAAGTTGATGTAATTAACATTTGTGTATATGTAAATAAATATCAGCTTGTTGTTATTTGACTCTTTCTTCCTATCCACCATCCCATAGTATAATTATTTGTAGAGAGATTGCATTTGCTTCCGCATGTGCATCTCGTTATTGTTTCGTGTCGATCGGCTACTAACCTGGGATGTCGCATTTCATTTCGACCATAGTGGGATGTTATCAGACTCGTGAGGTTCGGGGCGTGACACAAGGTCGGGAACATGATCTAATGCAAACATGATCGGATACATGGTCAATAAAGGGGGAACCGATTAAAACAGGGTCGTGTACAAGTCCAAGTCTGGAACTTACCATGAACATTAGACCCTGAACTTGATTATTATACAATAAAATTTATTTAGTAAAAACTCTGATTTTGTAAGCAAATAAACTTTACTAAATCATAATTTTTGTATATGTCTCTAGTACATGGTTTTTTGTTGATTTTTTTTATACATGAATTTTGATTTTTGTTAGAGATTTTATACCACGTGAATTAGCTCGCCTGATTTCACTGTTGGATGATAAGTTATGTTGACTTCACTTTTGGAGAACTTATGCTTGCTTTATAAACTTGTTAACCATTTTAGACAAATAAAGGGCATTATGTAATATTGTGGACATAATATCAATATTAGATCTATGTTTATTACTACTGTATATGTAATGTTAGTATTTTTGTTTTACCTTACGATTTTATTTATGATAGTTTGAGTTGTGGATTCTTAATTTAGTGTACTTATTTTTTAATTACAAGTGTTTGATATTTCAATATAAATTAGATGAATTATGTTATTTTCTCGCGTATTAATATAAAATTCTAAGTCGTATATGATGGGTAAAATATGTTCTAATATAAATAGGGTAACTCTGTTCCCAGATCAGAAAAGAAAAGGTGGATAGAGTATATGGTCCAAAAAAGAGGAATCGGTTATAACACGGTTGGGTGCAGGGTTCATGTCTGGAATCTACCCACCCTGTTTTTGCTCACCCTTACCATTTACAAGTTCTCAATCACTCGTCACTTGGTAATCAAGCATTAACTAGTTAATTAAAGGTGTCACACTTATTCCGACGAATATGTTCTAGGTGCCAAATGGAACTTATAAGGAACTTAAAACTGCTGACTCACATCCGCCTCTACTTGATCCACTCAACTATCGCCACATGTCTCCCGTAGCTCATTATTGCGTTGCCACAATTTGGGCTTCATCTTCACTAGTCTATATTGCCTTGTTGTGCCAATGATGCTACGGTTTGTTAACCTGTTGCCCAAGACCCAACGATCATTACTAGCCGACAGCGCTACTGCCTCCACACAACTTCTGGTCCGCCGCTAATTGCCATATGTTTAGTTCCGAGTCCTTAATCGCTGCCATAGCACTACCATCTATTACGGATTCGGATCCTCTGTTCTGAGCAAAGGATGAACGGTGGGGATTGCTTGAGGGGGAGAGGGTTTTCCCTTTTGCTTGATGGGGCAGGACAATGTCAAGATTTTATAGATCATGTCTACTTTAAGAGTAGATGATCCGTTTCCATCTATCACAATTGCCCATATGCCACCACCAAACTAACATCTTGTATTACAATCCCATAGCACCTTTCCACTTAGCCAATCGCTAGCCTCATCGACGCCACGTGTATCACCTTGCTCGTTTAGCCGCCAGCCTTGTCGTCCCTATTTATGGTCCTTCTCATTGTAATCCCCACATCAGCTCCTCGCCCAGCTACCTAGCACACCTATTGCTCGCCTGTCATCATCCGATCCCAATTTGCCAATTTGAATTTGGAGACATTATTTGCAAGATATTGTGAATTAGGTAAACAAAATTATTAAAATTATCTGATTTTATTGCTTAGGGCCTGTTTGGTAACCATTTTGGTTCTTGGTTTCTCGTCCCTGGACGAGTTTGGGATGATAAACCTGTTTGATAAATACCCTTAAAATTTCTATTCCTGGGATGAAAAAAATGCTGGGGGTGAGCCAGGGACGAGAAATCAGAACCAAAAATTTTTTGGTTATCTGTTTCTCGGACAAGTTTGAACAGTGCAAAAAAAGAAATAAATTTTCATTTGATCTTTTTAAGTTTTTTCTTTGATATTGCAAATGTATATTTTAAATGACAATCAAACTAAACTTTCATTTGATCAAGTTGATTGCATTTCTTTTTTTTTTTTTACTTAATACTTTCCCTTATATATTGTGTATATACCATGACAAATTCACCACATGCAATGTTTTACGGTATTTCTTTCTAAATGTTCATTTACGTCCCTCATTATTGAAAATAACGAAAAAAAAAAGCTTGGCTCATTCTCAAATCCTGACTTTTCTCTCTCACTTTTGTCACATTCTTCCAACAACGCTCACACCACCAAAGGAATTGACTCTCAAGATGAGATCTTACTCAAACCGCAATTCACTTTATTAGTTCATCGTATAGCATAACTCCATTGTATCAAGCACAAGAAAGAAAGAAAAAAAAGATGATGATGAGAGTAATTGAGTCTAAAACTAGACCAATCTCCATTTCAAATAGGATCAGGTCCAAGAAATGAAGTTGGATATTTTTATACTTTGTTTCTTCTTGGTTGTTCACCTAACAAATCATTTATCTAATAGTTTTATTTATTTATTATGAATGCGTGAATTTAATTTATAAAAGATATAGTCTTAGATAATAGAAAAGTGTTTCATATATCAATTTATTGTATTTATTAATATTTCTTCAATTAAATGAAAAAAAATCCAGGGACAGAAAATTTGTACAGTTAATAAACGCGTTTCTCTTCCCTAAAACTCATCTGAAGATCATTTCTCAAAAAAACTCATTCTCAAAAAAACCTATCTCTGGGACGAGAATGGTTACCAAACGCGCCCTTAATCCAAATATCAAGGACATCCAACTTTTGCTTAAAAATTATCCGCAAAATAATCCATTGTAGCCTTCAAACATTCCTAATTTGATAATGTCTCTCAAATCGCCAAACTGATATCCACCTTGAGATCCAACTCATGATGGCATAGTAAAAATCTTATGCACCTTCTGCCGCATTGTGGAATAAGCCATGATTTCCAATCATCTGGATTCAAAACTTTTACCTTTGTGGATAATACTTGATTATGGATAATTATTTGTAGATAATGTTTACATATTGTGAATAATCAATTGCTATCTTTATTTTATTTTGATTCCTTAAAGACAAAAATCCAAAAAAATACATTTTCCTTTGAAAATTAGGTTGATGTATTTAATAGATTGCATCTTAATATTTATATATTTTTTCAAAAATAAATTCAAGATAATATGCTAGGATAAGATAGATTAAATTCTAGATTTATCTAAATTGCATATTTGGATTAAGATAGATTTTTATTTCGAATTTCATAAACAAAAAGCATAAAGATATCTTTTTTAGGATAGGTGTATTTTCTCATCTATTTAGATTGCATACCTAAGATAAAATATTTAATAATTTCGAATTTTTAGAAAAAAAAAATCCCAAAAGATGTCTTTTAAGAATAGGTTATATTGCAATTTGAATTCGGAATTCGTGTTTAGAATAGCCCATATGTTTATTCTGAATCCCATGAAAATTACTATTATATATCATTCGCATGTCATATAATTTAGTCACATTCTCATTAATGTCATTATATCATTGCATGCATGTCATTAAAAATAAATATTTAGGTTTGTCTAATTTATTATGTATGCCACTTAGTTCTCATCATTGATGAAATCATCATGATTGCATGTCCTATTATGTGTCATTTAATTATTAATATGTGCTACGTAGTTCAATAGCATGTTTGCATGTCATATATTGCGAACGTTAGGTTTAATAATTTGAATGCATCTAGTATAATGTAAATCAACCTTAGCTTAACATTTAGAATCACATGTTAGGTCATTTAATCAACTATTCCATGGTACGTAGAATAATTCGCGTGTTAGTTCTAATAAATTCACTTGTCACATAAGAATTGCATGTTGAATAGAATAAATTAGAATTCATGTCATAACTTAAATTGCATCATAAGTTAATTAGATATTACATGACAATTAATTATTATATGTTCATGT
Source organism: Melaleuca quinquenervia (assembly GCA_030064385.1). Classification (NCBI taxonomy): domain Eukaryota; kingdom Viridiplantae; phylum Streptophyta; class Magnoliopsida; order Myrtales; family Myrtaceae; genus Melaleuca; species Melaleuca quinquenervia. Next base: position 11,808,141 of record CM057720.1, read on the forward strand.
TGCACATTATTAAAATTAAGCCATTCAAATAAATTTCTTTCATATTAAGATGGCCTAAATAATATACATGTTAGTGTTTAGTATAATTTATTTAGCATAATTGTGTAGCGCATACATTACATAGCATGGCACTTCATTAAATAAAGAAAATTCAAAAAATTATTTGCTTGTGCGTGTTAATAGAAACATATTAGGATTGCTGTCATGATTTCACTAATAATATTGTAGATGCTTATATTACTATTGAGGTAAGTATATTCTCCCTATTTTTACAATGGTATTTAATGCTTTAATTATTAGTGTTAAATAATTTTTATATACCTGCATAATCACCTCATATGTTAGATGGCTGGAATTAAAATTAATCTAAACTACCTACCAACACATTTTATATGAAATAAATGGTACCAAAAAGGCATTAAATTCATATAATATAACAAAATCTCTGATCTCAAACTCTCTAGCTTAAAAAGTGTTAAAGTATTCCTCTCAAACTTTACATAAATTTCTAATCGATTAACCGCACATAGATTAGTGAAGATTTCTAATTAAAAATTATTTACATGTTAAGAACACAAACCCGTCACATAATAATATAGGTTTGAAAGAACTCAAGTTAAGTATTAATCCTAATAATCTATTAGTCAACTCCCAAGTGGTGCATCGACTGAAGAGATCAAGTGGTACATCGATCAAAGAGATCTCAATCGTACTGGAATTTGGCGAGTTCACAAAACTCAACCGCCCTTGCTATATCACACTCACGCCCTGACTGATGCAGGGACAAATGCACTATAGAGTTGCCATTCTTGCAAGTTCACATCTCTCTACACAAAAGGGTAAGCCATAAGCGGTATAATCTCTCCAGCAGCGATAGGCACGGTTCAGTCGTCCAGCTAAGCCACCAAGAGAAGCACTTTGGACTATAATCGAGTTCGCAGAGAAGATGTGTGACAAACATCTACAGCCAACCCGATATAAACAAAGAAACAAAAGTGAGCTTAAAAATTGCCAAGACAAATTTATATATCAACATTTTTCCAACACCAATGATCCAATCTTACATACCTGTAAAACCTAGAGGAAGGGCCTTTACAAATTGATACAAGCACACAAGTTTACCCAATGATCTATACGTGAATCTGCATCGCCATCAAAGAGGTTCAAGCAGACTTCATCCTCGATAGAGTTGACGCCAATATAATTCTTGAAGCCTTAAGAATCAAATTCGAATTAAGTCCTAGGCAAGTCCATAAGTCATATGAACTTTGGTTTAGGAGTGGATGAACTATTATGATGGAGTGGACCAAGCTTCTGGATCCAGTGACGCAACCCTTTCTTGTGGTCTTGGCAAATTGTGTCCTCCGCCAGATTTAGTGTTCCATCATGAGCAAGCGAAACCTCAAACTGTTCCAATACTCTGACAATCTGCCAGAACTCAGGCCTCTTCTCTGGTTGCAACGACCAGCACTGCTCAATGAGATCATGCAGTGCAGGTGGGCAATCCTTTGGGATTACTGGTCTCAGATTCTGAATAATATCCCAAACTTCATTAGAGTAAATCAATAAAAATGATGATTCCATTTTAAGCAAACACACAACAAAATGATTGGGCAATACATACCAATTAACAAGACTTGCATGAAACATTAACAATGACTTCTAAATAGACCCTCGACCAAATGGCTATCATGCTTCCCAAGATCATTAACAATGCCACAGACAACAGGCACACATACAACTTCATCTTACAAAAGTACTTCACATAAAGACAGAAACGACTCCTACGACTGTCTCGACCTTTTTGCATTTTTTCTAGAATAAATTCCCTAATCTGCTCAACTAAAAGCTTTTATATACTTGCTAACATTCCAATATATGTGGGTGTTACATGAAAATTTAAAATATGAAGTCAACTCTACATGTGTCAAAACTTTAGAACTGGCAGATCAGATGAGCGTATTAGTTACTTGGCACGTCACAAGAGCGCATCAGAGGAGTACATGATTCTTTCCTATGTGTATACTAGTCTTCACACCCATACAATGCACGTGGTCACTAAAAAGATGTTAACCAGACCGAAGTAGTTGACATTTTCTCTACAATGTGCATAATGACTCATGATGAAACCCTGGAAGCAGACTCTGTAGCTACCAATTCAGATAGTTTTTGGTGTTAACAATTATCTAGCGGTCCTCTGTAGTTAGGATGCAGAGCTGACCTATGACAAACACCAGACCTTTATTAAAGGTTTGGTCTTACAAACAGTCTGCACCACTCCTTTTCCACAGAATCGTTAATAGGGTACGAATGTTGTTGTGATGTGAGGAACCACTTGCCTCTTTCTCTATCCATTTTTTTACATCTACCCATTGATATAACTATCTAATTAGATCCCAATAGTAAGTAAAGTGTTAACCCTCAGGAGACTCGAGCCTTAACACATGTGCTGAAGTGTAAACAATTTTATCTGATATAGATAACTTTCATTAAAAATGTACTGTTTCAGATTCAAAGCATCTAAATAAATGTTTTTGCTATTTTTATCAACCTTAACTAGTTCCCAGAGATTATAGATACATATTAACCACCGCAAAAGCAGCTCATAAGGATCAAACTTGGAATGGGCCTGACATGCTCACAATAAGAGAAAGTATAAACCTTATTAACCACCGCAAAAGCAGCTTGTATGGGAGTCATGTCCTCGTATGGGATTGCTCCAGCCACCATTTCCCATAAAATAAGACCAAAGCTATAAACATCAACCTTTTGCCCATAAGATTTGCGTTTAATCATTTCAGGGGCCATCCACCGATAAGTTCCTGGGTCATCAGCTAACGTATCACAGTAAGCCTCATCACAAGCAATGCCAAAATCAGCAATTTTTAGGTGGAAGTCCTGATTGATTAGGATATTCTCTGGTTTGAGGTCACGATGAATGACCCCCTGAGAATGAACATACTCCATTCCACGAGCTACCTCAAGAGCTGTTGAAATAAGCTTTTGCAAGGGGATTGATTTGTCTTCAAGCTTATGTAAGTATGCCCTCAAAGAACCTTCTGATAGATATTCTGTAATGACGCAATAAACCGGTGGCTTCTTGCATGCAGCAACAAACTGAACCATATGGGAAATAAGAACAGAAAAGTTATAAACTGGTGAATACAACAATCCATAAAATTCATGCAAGTCCAGCCTACGGCAATATAATGACATTAACAGAACTTGGCCATCAATCCAGCTAAATATTTCTGCACAGGAAAACAACAAGAATATATATGCTAATTACTGTTACAAGCTTAATAATTTTCAAGTTACCTTTATAACATTCTGATGGTGAAGGCGGGACAAAAGAGTTACTTCCCTAGTGAATTGCTTTTCCAATCTTGTAGCCAAGAGTTCATTTTCGTCATCATCTGGAACCCTAATAATCTTTACAGCAACAGGCTCATCCTTGTATATCCCATGATAAAGCCGACTATGTGCGCCATGGGCAAATCTGAGACCAAGTAATAGTTTAGACATATCCACAATCCATTCATCTGTTCCATCAACAGCCATAACCCTTCCTCCAGAATGATCAAAGTATTTACTCCAGGCAGAATCCTTCCTGCTTTTAACTTTGTCGTTGTGTTTCATTGAAGCAAAATGCCTCAGAGGGCTACTATTTGATGATGAATTGGAATTCTGTGTCTTGGATTTATGGAATTCCCTAAGCAATGGTTTTCCCCTAATACCCTTCTCAGCATCTTTCCTCCGTGGCAAGGGAGTTGAAAATCTCTTTTTATCAGTGTGTGCTTCCTTAAACACATCAGATAGAACCGTCTCTGGAAGTGGCGATAAAGATCTCTGTTTATTGATAACTGGCTTTCTTTGCTGTGAACCACTAGAACTGGGCTTCTGGCTTGAGAACACTAGAGCTGGCTGTGATTTCAGTCCAGGATTCCGATTTGCTTCAATTATAAAGGGAATTGATGCCAATCTTGAAGAATCAAGCCTATGACAAACTGTATGAGAGAATTTTGTTCTCCTTATCCAGGAATTAGCGTCCTCATCCATTCTCAACAATTTATATCATAAAAATGCTAAAACACTTCATATGTGATCACGTCCTTGAACTTCTTCACCTTCTTCAGCTTTAAGCAATTCTTATAACCAAGAGAGTTATACTTGAACGACTCTACAGGAATTAAAGACCAAGAACTACATCTCTTCAATCCCATCAAACCTATCAACAAACAAATTAAGAATGAACAATATGTCACAAGCCAAGCCAAAAATGATGAGATTCAAAGGACATATTTGGCCTATTCTTGGATTATTAAAGCCACAATTCCCCCTAAATTTTGCTAAAATCGAAAATGATTGAGGCATAACAAAAACAAATATAAAAAACTTAGATGCCATAAGCCAAGCCATTAGAATATAAGATTCAAATGGATATGTTAGCCTATTCCCACCACAATCCCCCTGAATATGCTAAATTCTTGAAATTAAAACTTCTGAGTGACAAATGAATCCCTCCCTCCTCCCTCTATGACTTAGTATAATAACACAATAAAACATCAAAGCTTCAGATACCAAATTTATCCAAAACACACACACAAATGTTCTTTTACAATTAAGAAGAAAGATTTATGTGTCTATCGTACACCGCAGTCATCCCTGCTAAACAATGTCTCCCTCCCTCTGTGAAATTGTCAAATAACACAAACAAAAACCTCGACCAAGCTCCAGAAACCGAATTTATCCAAAACACCCACACCCACACCCACACCCACACACACCCCTCCTTTTCTTTTACACCACGAAGAAAAAGTTATGTGTCTATTGTACAGTACAATCATCCACAATAAGATTGTCAGATACTGGCAATGATATTGGAAGCACTTGATCATACAGTACATAGTAATAGCAATCACCAATCAGTTCCTTCAGCCAAAAAAAAAAAGGAAACTAAATTGGTGTAAGGTTGATTGCACTTACATATTATAATTTAAACTTTATGGGTTGCAACTTACCTAGCATGGTAGTAACTTGTTTATAACCGCGACTGATAATTTATCTTCATGTTCAATAATTTTTCTACAGAGTTCGTCAAATGAAAATGCTAATAGTTTCCAATGACTTTTTTTTTTTTGTGTGTAAATGACAAGTTCTTAACCATCATTTACATGTAGTGATATGCCTTAAAAATCTTTTAAGGTTGAATACCAATCATCTGTCACTTTCCATTAAAAATCGTAATCAACCTAATTCCATCATAGATCTATTAGTTCTATTCTAAATAACATATCTCCATGATCATAACATTGCCTCATAGTCCATAAACTTTGAAGCCCTTCTAGTATGTAATTGCCCTCAAATGTTGTAATTTTACTTAATCAATAGTAATATTGATAATCTCATAGTCAGTAATTTTCTTTTAATGTTCAACAGTCACTATGATTTTAAAATCATCCGACAGTTAAAAATTCCTTTCCATGTGATCCAACAGTCCAGATTACACATAACACTGGTGCCATAAATTGCTGCATTGGACGATATTTCTCATAATTCACAACACCTTGACTAGTTATAAGCATGGCTGGATGATATGGACCAAGGTCTACATGAACCTATATGAAGCATGCCACACTGGCAAGATCTAAGAGTGGCAAAGCGAGCAGTATTTTTCAATCTAGAAGAGCTCACACGACAAGACAGATACATAAATGTCTGATTCATTTTTGTCTGACACACAGAAGAACTAACAATTTCTTATTCATTTTGATATAAGAATTTGCCTCCTATATACATTTTTTTCATTAAGATTATCAATCAAATGGTTCAGTAAGCGTTAGCTAACCCTTTCCAGATTGCATTCTAAGAAATGAATGGGAGCTTAAGCCACATCCTGCAATAGGGTGGGGTAATAGGGAAGTATTACTGAGGTAGGAGGCATGGACTCAATGCATTTCCTGCCTCTTTCCACAATAGAACATACGCAGGACCCCAGCATGCAGAGAACATTGCAGTCTTGAAGCATGTCTCCTGTAAAAGTAAAATGCTTTCTGCAGGAAAACATTTCAATAGGACAATCTTATTCAACATTCTTTGCAAATTTTTGAGACGGCAATTACCCATATGATGTGGCAGCAGATTGCTGGAAAAACTTTCTAAGTCGGAAATTCATTGTATTGTCAAGGAGTGACGTGTCTGATCATGCTTGTGGTAGCTGACTCATGGTCACTTTAGCCTTTTCTTTTTTCCGCCCCCTGGTGGGCTGGGGGGAGAGCAAGAGAAGGAAAGGGGACATGGGGTAAACCATGGAAATTGCTGGCAGGAAGTGTTTAGTGGCTGAGTGCGGTAGCAATCAAATGACAATGGCACAAGTTTTAAAACAGTCATGAGAAGCACAAGCCAATTTGCAAATTTAAACTCATCATATGACTTTGCAAAAGAAAAGTATTACAATGCACAGGTACACATGCATATGAAATAAGCATATCCAGTCCATGTAAAAAATTTCAGTCAATTTGCTAAACTTGACTTTTGCAAAAGAAGTGGATTACAATATACAGATGCACACGCACAGTAGACTGCAAGCTCCAGTTATATAACTTCACCATCATTTGGACATTTCAATGCTAACAGTCCACCCTTCATAACTATTTAATTGTGTATAAGGATCTTCAGTTATCTTTTTAACAATCCATGAAGGCCAAGCTTCTCAAATATGATAGGTACATGTTAATACTCCCGAGCAATCTCAACACATAAAAGATTTCACCAACAGTGTTTCCAAATCAGACCTCATGAGGTACATTGATCATTTGAGGATTTAACCACTTCGACCGGTTGAACCACCTAGCGAACCGTAGTTCAAAACTGGATCTAAAGATGTAGCCCCTTGGCTTGTCATATGCCATCTGGGCACCACATCTAGGGTCCAGATCTCATAGGAAGCACTTTTTCTTTAATCTAATATTTCTTTATGTTAAATAATCAGTCGATCATTTTAGGCACCTTAGTAGTGAATTAGTTGATGGTTTGAGCAAAACAGACAGACCTTCAGGAATTCTACCAATACAAGTTTACATTTATTTACGTCATTGAAAGAAAAGAGTTAATTTGGTTATTAACCAGCATGCACAGGGCCATTCGACCAGCCAACTTCAGTCCCATCCAATTTTCTACTATAATTTTGAGGTTTAAATCTCCATTCAATCAGGCTCAGACCATTGAACCATCAGTATTATGTGCTTTTGATCCTTTCCTCAGTGTTTCGAAACACCCCAATAGGGATCAACTTCATACATAAATGCATAGCCACTTGCCTGGAGTACTCACATTAGTAATGCCCACTAGTATGTAGCATCTCATTCATCATTTGACTTATTCATGGAAAATGCAAAATGATATATTATTGCATGGCCATTATTGTCTAGATCACCTGTTCTCCTTACTACACTGAAAGGGGCTTCGCATTTTTGTTAGCCACCAGGTGCCATTTCCCTTTTTGCAGTCTAAAATTACTGCCCCAATTGCTAGGAGATTTTACATCTTACTTCAAAGTACTACCCTCAATCACATACAGACGGTTAAAATTAACCAAAAGGAACATATGTTTCAGGACTAGGTGGATCGGAAGTAAATGTGTCTCTTTTATTTCTTTCTAGCTGGACACTCTTTTCTTTGTCCTTTTTAAATTTCTCCATCAATTGCCTTCCATATTATTCATCGTTAAAATGTCCAGACACTGCTTGCAAAAAGAATTCTTCCACTCCATTTTTTCGTCCACTAGGAATCCATGTACTTCTCATGCTCATGAAAAGAGCCCTCCTACAGGGTTCAGTAACAGGACATCCCATGTGATTTTGTCTATATTGCATACAATGGCATTTATGTATCTTCCACATCTTTGAAGAAAGTTCACATGAAGAGACCTTTGACTTAAACCTTTTAGTCAAAATAGCAACGTTGAAAGGTGCAACTAAAAGACACATTCAAAAAAATGCGTGCTTAACCTTCCTGCTATAATCTTACATGGATCTTTATTTATTCATCCCCAGTACACATCTTTGAGCTAAGCTTTCTATCTTATTTCCACTCGCCCTTTGATCCATGTAAATTTCCTTTCATGTAACATTTTCCAGTATGAATTCACCGTTCTCACAATCTAAAAGATTTCCCATGTACGTTGAGGTAAGCCTTAGTTTAGAAATACTTATTATGACTATTCCACCCCCTTGCAGATCAGTAAAATCAACACAAGCAACAATAGACTCGATCTTCATAAATTCATCAAAATCATCGACAGAATTCCATCTCTGACTCAATTCACCGCGTTCGTCAGAAGCCTGAATCGGATGTGCAGGAAGGGCCCACAGTTCGAACATCACATGTTTCCCTTCACAAGTATGAAAGATCGACTCACATGAAACCACAAGGTTCCAGTTATTCGGACGGATCACGATATCCAAAGCCCCAATTTAATGTAAACAGACCAAACCCATTTCAAACTCCCCATGAATCACCAAATCAACAAACTACCCGTGTCCCACCAACATTCAAGACAACCGAGCGGTATGAGTAAAATATAACCGAATCCTCGGAAACAACAAAAGAAGGAAAAACACGTTGGCCCAGAAAACTCGAGAAGAAAACAAGATCCGTAAGAGAGGCGTCAAGCAGATCAACTCACCAGGAATACAGCTCTCTTTTCAAACCCAAAACAGACTCCCGGAACCTCGACCGTTGTATCGGGTGAAGAAGACCCCCACCAAGATCGCGATTGAGCACGGATATATCCGTCGGTTAGAGACTGCCCGTTAACGCTGAGCGCCGGCCGCCGCCGCCGCCGCTTTCCCTACGCCCAGAGACGCTTGTTGTGGCTCGCCTGGGGACTGGGTGGTAGCGAGCGCGGTTGGTTTTGAAGAGACTCGATCGAGAGAGACGAGCAGAAAGAGAGACAGAGAGAGAGAGAAAGGGGAAATGGGTTCTTCCGGCTTCGCTTTATTTAGCAGAGGGAAGACGAAAAGGGGGGAAGAGAGAGAGAGAGAGAGAGAGAGAGAGAGAGAGGGACGACTGCGGACGGTGGTGCGGGACAGAGACCCGGATATTCTCTAGTCCGAGGGGAGGAGGGGCCCTGCCTCCCCCACCCTCCTTCCTCCCCAATCCTAAATTCTAACGACCCCAAAAGTCAAACGCTTCAAAAAAAATCAAAACGTGATCATCATGACCTTCGCTTGCTTCAACATCCCACGGTAGCAGCCGTGCCCCGTCGTCTCCTCATTCCTCCTCCTTTGCCCTTTCCCTTCCCAATCAGAGGCTAAATCCGGGAAAATTTAACAACGAGGTTTATTTTTCAATAGGAGAAAATTAATAATTACGGGCGATTGAATAAAATTGTCGAAAATTACACATTGATTTTTTTCCCTCAAACTACGGCACCGAAACAAAGGGAGTCAGGGATTGCCGTGTATCTCTCGCCGCGAGACGAGCAAAAGCCATGTTATTCTTTTACGTATTTACCTGATAAGCTAACTCTCGCATCTTTCTTACTAAATGGGTCCGTATCAAATCTCACGATTTTACTCATTGATGTATAGACAAGCCACTTTCCTAGGAGGTCGCCTGTCCCGTTAATGTTCTCACATGCTTAGTCAACGTTGTTGTTTCGTTAAATGAAACTTTTTATGAGTTAAATTTCAGTCTCACTTGTATATCTCAATAATACTCTTCCTTGTTTAGTGCGCAATTTGATTCATTCTATCTATTCATCATTCTAATATCTTGTTACGAATCACTCGTTATTCGAACTCTAAGTCCGATGAACACTCTCCATTCTCGTCTACACTAGTCATTACAGAAGGTTTTCTTTTGTTTGATGAGAAGTAGTTAGAATTAAAATGTTCATATACTACTTATCGGCTCGTAATTACTTTCACACAACAAAGTTAGTAATTGCACAGTTTTAATATTGAAATGCCATCTTAATTGATGTATTTTTTTTTTATCAGTCAGATCTTTATATATCGTGACTTAGTTTTTCTTAAAGTATGTATGGATTGACTTTTAATTTTTAATCTCTATTTAGCCAAAATCTCGTCTCACGTGCAATTGACTTTATTTCACTCTAAATGAGTTCTTTTTTTCGTTCAAAATCAATTAATTATGGATAAATTACTTCCACCACGGTCTCACTTGACCTCCCCAAAGTGTCCCCAAACTACCAAACCTTTCCCATGTGTTCCCAAACCACCAAATCATGACGACTACTTTTATTAAGTTCCAAGACAAAGACTACCAAAAGATCACGGGACTTCCGAAAAAAAAAATGTAATGCATTTCGCAATATAAACAAAGTAACTAAGCCTAATGTAGCTAATGCCCCACAAAGATCATAGAGTTTCTTCCTCCTTTGACAATTGTCGCCTTTTCTCTTACAGTCATTCTCAAATGAACATGCGCTTGTCGAATCACCCTGTTCCTGGCAAGCCTGGGTCCACCTTGAACTCTTAGAGGAAATGTACAGCACCACTCGAAAGTAGCTTGAGCAGAACTTTAGGAAAAGCTTTTCCTTTTGAAACTCTCAAGATCTAGCTGCATTTGTTATCACAGTCTCCAAACCCCCTTTGAATTCCAGTCATTTGCAGTAATAACTCTCAAATCTCTTCGAAGAAACGGCAACTGATAGCCCTTGTCCAGGCCCGGAATTATGGGAATGTACTTTCGGCCAAGCCCAAACCACCGGAATTCAAGAAAGGCCTAGGCCCAACTAATTGGGCCATTAATATTTTCCCAACCTGATTTAGAATTTTTATAAATCGATAATATACCCAGATTAGAGCCGTACATCCGTTTGGACTGGTTGAATGTCAACATAGATCAACTTCTTCAGTACACATCATCTACCAACTTCACAAGTTTACAATCCAAAGCAGAAAAACCGACTTCAAAGTTCATAAAAAAAAGTCATAAACCTACATTAACCGTCAACACCCCCCACTAATAAGTAAAATAGACCGACTCACAAATAGAAAAGGAAAACTTAGTCCTTGAAAATGTAAAATTATGACACATTGAGTAGCAACATTGAATGACTAGCAATTCAATGCCATCTTGAATTTCTTGTTCTTCATCTCTAGAATTTCGTGCCATCAATCATCCAAGAAAAGAGATGAGAATAATGAAGTAGAGATGACTTGAATGAACTTGAACCTAAAGATAATATAGTACCAAAATCAGAATAGTCTTAATGGCACCATCCTCAACGTCGTCATTAACCTCATCACTTCAACTATCATTGTCATTTTCTATTTCAATATATAATTGAAAATATATATCAATTTCATACAGCAAAGGTGAGTTGGGATCAGGCCAACCCTAGGCTTAAAACGTACTCCTAGGCCAAGCTAAAATTGACCGCACTTGAAAATTTCGGGGCCCTATTTTCTTGTCCAGACCTATAATTTGATGATCAGACTCATGACCAGATCTATTTTAGATAAGAAAACTTTAGTCTTACTATTACGAACCATGTTCAATGCATTATTATAAAACCAAACATTAGTTGAGGAACTAGTGAAGATAACCTTATCAGGTAGATTACAACATGGTTAGATCGTTTCATAGGTATGTTACCATCAAATCTAGCTAATCAAAATCTCTAATCTAGCTGGAGGACAATCGAAAAGTAAAGCTAATTTTGGAGACTTTATCATGAATAGTTGACACAGAGTCACACACAATTATAATCTTGGATGTAAGTTATCATGCAAAAATGAAGTAGATGTCCGGTCACCAGAGAGGTCCCTAGCATGGGGCTTAGGAATGGCAAATTCAAGGTTTGTTTGGGATTTATGTGGCTGACATTATTATTAAATATATCAGTAATAAAATATTAAAAAGTTACCTCGAGTGCCTCTACAACAATTGTTGAGCCTTGTTTGATGTGCTTTGAAAATATTAAATTGTCGATTTAAAAGTTATTAGCCTTCTTGATTTGTGTACTTCTTCAATTTTCAAAGTATTCCAGAAATTTTTTTTCTTTTTCTATTAATTAAGCTAGGTATAGCGATACTCGTTAACGAAAATCATGTTAGTTAATTTGAGTAAGGCGTGTGGGAGAGCTAGTTCATCTAGCATTAATTTTATATGACTTTTATAGTGGAACCTAGTCCCTTAATGAATTGAGTTGCAATAGAAAGAAAACTTCTTTTAGGAATGAAGATTTTCTAAAAAGAGATAAATGACCATTTTCTTCTGTATATAGATAAGAGGCAAATGATACCAAAAGTATTTGCATTTGTACATGTCATTCGAGTGACTCAAGAACTTAACATTTATATATATATTTTTAAATAGCTCAATTTTTGGTAAAAAATATCTCAATATGAGACTTCCCTTAAATTTATTATCATGTCACGTAATTCTTGTTTAGCTGAAGAGGGATCAAACTATCTCTAGAGAGAGATAAATCGCCCTTTTCTTCCACTACAAAAAAATTGTCTTTTAGCTACGACATACAAGTCGTCTCCGACAGCCACACGTTTTGCAACGAAACAAAAATGCCATAGCCAATTTGCCACGACATCACAAACGTCGTCTCTAATTATTTACAACACTAAATGCGTAGCTATTGACGACGAATTCTACAACGACTAACAATCGTTGCCGCTAATCAGCGATACAAAGTACATACTCGTCGCCAAGGTAGTAGCCAATTGTCGACGACTTAATAAATACGTCGCTAGTTGTCGACGAGTTTGGCAACGACGAAAATGTTATGGGAATTAGCCACAAGTTTTTTGAAGTCGTCGTAAAGTAGCGATGACGACTTTATGTCGTGGCTAATGTCGTTTGTAATTGTCGATGACAAGAATAGTGTATCGCGAAGTGGCGACGGGTTTTGCTACTACAATCATGTAATCGATGAATAGGGACGAATTGTTGTATGTTGTCGCTAATTTTGTTGCCAATTGGCGACTATACTTATGTCGTCGGCAATTAGTGATTAGTTTAGCCAGGACATTGTAATGTTGTGGCTAATTTCGGGATATAAATACAAACTGGATCTCGTAGTTTCGCAGTTTCTTCTTCCCGAGCGACGCTCTTTCTCCCATTTTCGCAGCTACAGCAAAACCCTAACTCAGGTTAGTCCCTTATTCTCTTATTTTACTCATTGCAAGTGCATATATATACATATAAAAATCTATATATAGAGTTGTGGGGATTGGGTATGGGTTGATTTGTGTGGTATTAGGTTTGTTTGCATTGGGTATATAAATTTGATTCAGCGAGGCTATTTCACAGTCTCCTCCATGTGCAGCTTTTGTAATAATGATAGAATAGCTCACCCCACCCCAGATCTGTGTAGTTGCATACTGATAATGGGGTTTTATTTTGTATTTGCAATAGAAAGTTCGTTCAACGGGGAAAAATTAAATGAAATGTCATTGACACTTCTACAAGTTAATTGTATTATGTTTTAGCTTTTGTTTGTGGAGTGCGGCTTACATGGGTCAGCTACGTGTTAAATCGATACAGACATGTTTGGTTTTATTGTACAAAAAAACCCACTAACACGAATATTAATGTAATTTATTTACGATATATTGAGGTTGTGATGTTGTGATAATTGTGTCACGCCCCGACCTTCAGGCGTGTCGCAAACCTAAATAATTCTTCCCAACATTTAGCTTAATAAACCGATCATTACAACAGAAGCGAGGTAGATAATTACATTCTCTCCGACAACATATGGAAAAGAAATTTAATACAGTCTGTTCCGCGCCGAAATCACAGGACCGCTTTCCTTCAGACGGCAGCCCCCAGCTAATTATTCGTTCTTCCTCAGCCAACCGCTGCCCGACTTCATTAACCTGGCTTTCCTTCTTATTTCCTTTTCCTCCAGTGGTCCCTTCTCTAGTTCCATAATTATTCCTGAAATGTTTTGGGGGTGGTGGGGTGAGATACTAGGGTACCTCAGTGAGCAAACCCCCTAAACCAAACTAGGTACGTAAATCGCCCTAGGGTCCTTACTTGTGACTCTTACCACGATCACACTTAGGGTATAACCTGTCCTCAAAACCTCGCCTGTAATATCTACTATCCAATTATCAATCTCTCTCTCTTCTATGCTTTCCCTATGAACCAGACTAAATTTTCCGCTGAGTCTAGATCTATTCATCACACCGACTAATATATATACCCAGATTTAATCAACACGTAAGGACGGGTAAATTAATAAATAATTTACTGGCAATTAAATAAATTACATAAGTAAATCGACAGTAAAATAATTAATCCAAACCCCAACATAAGACTGTTCGAGATCGATCTGAGGCTTAATCAAACTTCTAGTTCGTTCATTTATAAAATGCTATCTAATATCCTGACCAATAATTCAAATAAATAAATCAATCAATCACGTGGAAACATTATCAGTCAATAAATCACCTCTTCCACCTACTAAGACCGTTCGAGGACGATCAACAACTTTATTCAACCTTCCAATTCGACTATCACCGAATCCAAGCCTATTAGTCACCATCTGAACTCCGGTATCTAATTTGATACTCCAGTCCCCACCAATTCCCGTTCATCTTCCTTTTGAACCATTTGCCTTCCATTTGACTAAGTTTTAACTCTAAAGCTTAGTATTTCATTTACTTAGCTTTATTGGTTCTTCGAACATTATATCTCGACCCATGGCTGCATAACGATTCATTTAGTCCGATTGACCCTTCACGAATCCAGTCTATGCCCATGAGTTTATTCTTAAATCTACCCAATCTATGACTTCACGTTCGGAACATCTCATTACGTTCATTTGGTGCCCAGTGTCTAAGTATAATAATCACAAGTGACCTAATAAGTCTACTAAGACTATAAACGTACTCTAATAGGGTTTAGAAGGTCCACTCACCTTGAGAAGTAGTACTTGGTACTTGAGGAGGGTGTGTCAAAGCAAATTGAAGCTTATGATCAGTGGTTGCTTCACCCAGGGGTCCCAATTTTACTTGTCCTGTGCACAAAAAGTCATTATCTCCAGTCAATTCCTCCACTAGCGTGATTAGTGGAGCCAATCGAGGGTTAACTTATTCCCTACAATCTCTTAACTACCCCCCCATTCAATTCAGTATCAATTTCGGTACACACATTCTAATTCAACCCAATTGCGTATTTTTTTGGACTTAATAGACGTTAATCAAATCAATTGGATGGTTAATCCGTGTTAATTTGATCCCAATCAAAATAATTGAGATCAAGTCTCCTAAATTCAATTCATGATTGTCTTAATTGAATCAAAACTCAACTCAATCGGACTAGAATCGATCCACCCGGGTCAATTGGGTCAAAAATTGGCCCAATCGGGTCAAATTTGACCCGCCCGGGTCAATTGGGTCAAAATCGACCCGCCCGGGTCACGATTGACCCGGTTCCCCCCCCCGTCGGGTCTGGACGGAGGAAGCCGCCGGCTTCCGCGTCCGATTCCGTTCTCTCACGGCCGACCCATTGGGCCCCAACGGCTGGTTTTGGACGGAGACTCGACGAGGTGTCGACCAACCACGGCGTCGGAGCCAACGACGGCGACGTTCCAACGAAGAAGGTCCGGCGAGTCCGGTTCGTAACCCTAAAACTAGGGCAAGCAATTTCGTGCGAAATCGTTCGTTTACTCTCAAATTATTTTGATTCTAAGCTACCTCGGCTCTCTAACAACACCCAGGACTCAACCTAATCAACCATCACAGGAAAAAGAGGGAGAACTCACGGCTTCCAGCTCCGGAGTTTCCCAACCGCGACAGGGCTGCCGGCTGGTTGAACGGCTAGAAAACGAGCTCTGCTGGCACCGCGCCGGCCGGCGCCGTCGACCCGCGACGGTCGTGGCTTGAAGGCTCCAACTTCCTGAGTAATTTCCACCGATTTCCAGCCCTCTACCAGCTTTCGTCCGTTCTGTATTTCTCTCCCCAACTTCACTCGCGAAAACGAAGCAAAACGGAATGGGGTGAGTCTTGTTAGTGGAGACACGTGATTCCAACCACGTGGTGACTTCCGTCGAGTTGTAGTGACACGGGTCAACCAAGATTGAAGTGGTGGAAGCTCCAACTTTGCGGTGCAAGTCTTCGTTTCAACGTCGAGGACGCGTGGCTCATCGCGCACGCCACGTGTTTGATGAAATTCCAGTAAGAAGAAGGGCTTGTCTTCATGAACCGGCTGGAGCAACGAACCGGTCGGTCTGTCTTCATGACCCGGACCGGTCGGTAATCAGACCGGTTCTCTCTCTTTTTTTTTTTTTTATAAACCCCTACTCTTAACACCTAGGTTCATTCTGTTACAATTCTTCCTCCCTACAAAAATTTCGTCCTCGAAATTTCACTTATTTACCTGATAGTTATTATTACCGCAATTCTGTCCAAGTTTTACATTGGAGATAAACTTAATCAACTTTTTAGTTTGGAACACAACATTTCTTGTTCCAAGGCGACTTCTTTTAAGTCGATCACTCTATTGATACATGACTACTGTTGACAAAGATATAAGTCCCCCTTCTCTTGTATCCCATTTTCATTTAAATGGGTGAATCCGGTCACGTCAGTATTTTAATACGCTTCAACTACCACATTCGGATCCATCACTTGGAATCGTCCAATTTAGAACTTCAGTAAATCTCATCTAATTATTTTTCATCACGGGTCATTTCTGACGGAATCTTACAGACTAGGCTAGGTATAAAATGATATTTAAAGAATTAATTCTAATTCCTCATGAGTAACCTCTTCCGTAATTTTCCGAATCCAACTAGCATCAATTTCTACGTATATCCTTCAAGCTTTAAGGAAGCTCTCAATCTCTAAAACTTTCCTAACTCATTCCCATATTCTACTCCTCTTCTTCTTGCTTTTAGTAATTGGCCATAACTAGGACAGGATCGCCATTTCCTTAATGACAACATTTGTCATAGTTACCATTGTGTTCTTTAATCTTTAAGCTTCCTCAAGCCCTTTCTTTGATACTAACATGACCTATTGTCACGTACTTCAAATTTCATAGCCTTAGCACCTTGTATACTCCTTTCAAGGCGAGATGTCATTGTGATCAATGACACCGTGGAAAAGATAAATCTTTCCAGGGTCTTTAGTATTCTATCCTCCATCATTTGCAATCGAAAGTCATCATCCCTCTCATCAATAATAACACATATAGTTTCGAAACTCGTCAACTCCTCTTAATCCAGATTATGGTCTTAGTTATCATAGTAATTCATGATTTCAGCACACTCCAGATTGTGCACGATACTTTCCAAATTATTTATTCTCGAAACTTCAACCGTCCCATACACAGATGCCATAGTCCATTCCAAGCACCTTAAGGCGCATCCTGGTCTCTTGTTAGTGCATCGTTAAAGAAATCATACTCATAAGAACTTAGTAGAGTCATCAATATCAAAGCGGTAGCCAATCCCAGCCTTAGTTCCCAATTTCCTTCATATAATTAACCTACTCAGACTTCACGTCTTCTTCCAATGACCTTCTTCACTGACGTGTTAATTCTCAAGGTTCTCAATATAATTTAGCAATCATGACTAACCAAATCTGGAGAATTAGAACTTCAATTGTCACCAAGTGCCTCTTTTGTAATTACTTCCACCTTAGTAGGGTCCACTAAAGTTCGCCGTCTAATGATCACGCATAACTAACTAGGACTTTTACTCATGACATTTATACCCAACACAAAATTTTACTCAAGTCATTACCGCTTCTCTCAAGTGTCGTTCATGTCTTTATAGATTATCCAAGTTACCGAATAACGTCAGGACTACGTTCTTTGATAGTCAACACTTATATGCCAAAGTTTAACACATTCTAGTCTTGATTGAAACCTCTTGTAAGATAATTCACAGCCCAAATTCACACTAGAAATAAATTTGATTACCCACCCAATCCATCTTTTACGGCCAACATAGCTGTTCCTTTAAAAGCACTTCCAAAGATTTACTCTAACCATGACGATTTATTTCAACTTCAGACTATCAATCAACACTATCCAAAATCAGTACTGGACAATTAAGCAACCTTCTCGGCGGTGCTTCTACCTTGAGAGACAAAATTTAGAGTATCGAACCATCCTCAATGCTCTTATAAATCCACAACTTATGTTGTTATACTTTTTAGATCATATAGATTCGTGGCTCTCTACTTTCTCTGGGAGTCCATGTTGATGATCGAATCACATCATATCAATTTAATCACAGCTTTCATTTTACTTGTCCCAAAATTGCCTACTCCCTATATTTTCTTATTAGTAACACGGCCATCTAAATAAGTCATACACAAATAATCAAATTCAGCAAACCCATCACGTACTCAAATGAATCAATGGACTGTTCCGCACTAATTAATAGATAATCCAAGCCTTAATTCAAGTACTACGATGCGTGGATATGGGGGTACTCATCATATTAAATCTCGAACTTCAAACTTCAACTCAAATCACCACACACATAAATCTTTAGCAAGCCAAGAGTCGGTTTACGTCACTCTAAGACGCTTCCCTATTGGGTGACTTACACACTACCACAATTTCTTAAACTCACCATCGGTGGTCCTCTTTAACCACTTCTGTCACATATCTCAGCTCACTAGAGATATGGACCCAACTTATGGCATCATTTTCATTAACCACATTAATATTCAGATAGGTCATTAATCTCCCAACTTTACCCCTTCAGTCGGAGGTAACGTACTTAGCTCTTGACAGTGGTATCTCAGTTAATGATCATCTCAACTCGAGATAAGTCGCGGTTTCAATGTGTCATCTCTTATGTCACGTATTTGTTTATTTATCATTTAATCATTGCAACTCACATAACATCTATTCATAGATGTGAACTATTACCAACATTAATTGACTATCGACAACAAGCTTTAGTCCAGCTCTAAGTCTGTATACCTGACCCACAAGACCCTTCGCGAGACATACTGCGATCCTAAAGAACTTCGTCAGTCTCTTTTCCATTTTCCAACTAATATTCAACTCTAATGGAGTTTTAGAAGTTTAATTTCTTGTCGTTCTCCTTTCAACCCTTTGGTAATGACTAGCATAATCTCTCATCAATTAACATTAACGTCGCATCAATTATGTCGATGCGTTGTATCATCGACACCACATTTTCGGTTGTGTGATTCCGACCGTTAACAACTTCTAGATTACCTCCTTCAATACTCTCTAGAAATCTTATTTTCAATTTCCGCCATGCCTGATGTCACTCTTATACTTTTACCAGCTATCTAGCACAGGTCCATCATAGCACTGCACGTAGTAAATAGTTAATTGCAATAACATCCCTCTTTGCCATACTAGCGATACACAATTTCCTCAATTAACTATCACACAATCAGTACCGGAACCATTCGGTTAACACTCGTATTAGTCTATGATGAAGTCTCACTAAGTCATCAGCCACTGAACATACAATCGATACCACTCTGGTATCCTGTACCCTCATTATTTTGGCAATGCCACTGGCCTGCAAACTCGATTAGCACAATTTTTAGTCCGTGGTCAGCAACCATTTCCAACCATTTTAGTCAGGCTTTGAAGTCATTATTATTCATAACACAGAGATATCAAGGGTGTCACATCGATTTTTCTCCATCAACAAACGATATAATCATGAACTTATGACGTGCGATAACTCATACACGTCTCAACATAAGGTACCGAGGCATGCGATAACACCTACAAGCCGCTTGCGTGCGATAACACATACACGCTCATAAACAAGTAACTAGCAAGGCAAGCGATACGCCTACTTGCCACTGATGTGCGGTATGCATGCATCGCACGTCCATGTACTGATAACTTTCGAGGTAAGCGATACACCTACTAACCTCCAACGTGCGATACACATACACGTTAATAGCTTGTAACGATATTTTTTTTTTAACCACACAAATCATACAACTTTGTTCATCGACAATACACGGTGCTGCCTTTACAGCCCGTAGTACACAACAATACTTTTCAAGTGCCCTATTCTAGTGACACTTGTAATATTAACACCATGGGGTTTATTGCCCGACTTTACTGTGCCATCATGACAAACCACACCACAGTTATCAATCCATTACAGTCTTGCTACTCTCGTCCCATAATGTACTAGCGCAACTAAACAAAAACTCAAATCTTGTTAATCTTTATCGGACAATCCAACCTTGCCACCTATGCCCTAATCGGTGTCAACGTGATTCAGCAATGACACCAATTCCAACGGTATTTAATAGGAGACTTAACTTGTCCTTTAGTTTACGATTTATTCATTTTCCACATAAAGCAAATCTCTGATTCACTCTTCCAATTAATGAAGTTCAATTACATCGATTCAAGCTTTGTTAGGGACTTAATTCTTTCCAACAAGCCATCCAGTAAGGTCATTATATCATTACTGATTTCGCATTTATCTTTTGAATCTCAATACCCATCGCCAGTAAGGTAATTTCTAATTTACCTCCCCTCGAATAATGTGGTTCTTTCATGTTATTACAGACTCTATCAAGGGCTATCTTTCCAATAAATATTCTAATAAGGACCTTACAGGCTGTCTTTATTCTTTGAACTTCAATAACCTCTATTTGAGTACATGTTCAACCTTCAAATTTTTAGCTAGTTCTTTCTACAACTACTCCACAAAATCTCAAATGGACTCAACTATTCCGTAAATTATCTAATTTATTTCCCCTCGGTAAACAGAATCCACCCTTATCACTCCAACTTCAACCGGGGTTACGACCTAAACCTCGCTCTGATACCAAATCAGTCCATACCACTGTCACGCCCCGACCTTCAGGCGTGTCGCAAACCTAAATAATTCTTCCCAACATTTAGCTTAATAAACCGATCATTACAACAGAAGCGAGGTAGATAATTACATTCTCTCCGACAACATATGGAAAAGAAATTTAATACAGTCTGTTCCGCGCCGAAATCACAGGACCGCTTTCCTTCAGACGGCAGCCCCCAGCTAATTATTCGTTCTTCCTCAGCCAACCGCTGCCCGACTTCATTAACCTGGCTTTCCTTCTTATTTCCTTTTCCTCCAGTGGTCCCTTCTCTAGTTCCATAATTATTCCTGAAATGTTTTGGGGGTGGTGGGGTGAGATACTAGGGTACCTCAGTGAGCAAACCCCCTAAACCAAACTAGGTACGTAAATCGCCCTAGGGTCCTTACTTGTGACTCTTACCACGATCACACTTAGGGTATAACCTGTCCTCAAAACCTCGCCTGTAATATCTACTATCCAATTATCAATCTCTCTCTCTTCTATGCTTTCCCTATGAACCAGACTAAATTTTCCGCTGAGTCTAGATCTATTCATCACACCGACTAATATATATACCCAGATTTAATCAACACGTAAGGACGGGTAAATTAATAAATAATTTACTGGCAATTAAATAAATTACATAAGTAAATCGACAGTAAAATAATTAATCCAAACCCCAACATAAGACTGTTCGAGATCGATCTGAGGCTTAATCAAACTTCTAGTTCGTTCATTTATAAAATGCTATCTAATATCCTGACCAATAATTCAAATAAATAAATCAATCAATCACGTGGAAACATTATCAGTCAATAAATCACCTCTTCCACCTACTGAGACCGTTCGAGGACGATCAACAACTTTATTCAACCTTCCAATTCGACTATCACCGAATCCAAGCCTATTAGTCACCATCTGAACTCCGGTATCTAATTTGATACTCCAGTCCCCACCAATTCCCGTTCATCTTCCTTTTGAACCATTTGCCTTCCATTTGACTAAGTTTTAACTCTAAAGCTTAGTATTTCATTTACTTAGCTTTATTGGTTCTTCGAACATTATATCTCGACCCATGGCTGCATAACGATTCATTTAGTCCGATTGACCCTTCACGAATCCAGTCTATGCCCATGAGTTTATTCTTAAATCTACCCAATCTATGACTTCACGTTCGGAACATCTCATTACGTTCATTTGGTGCCCAGTGTCTAAGTATAATAATCACAAGTGACCTAATAAGTCTACTAAGACTATAAACGTACTCTAATAGGGTTTAGAAGGTCCACTCACCTTGAGAAGTAGTACTTGGTACTTGAGGAGGGTGTGTCAAAGCAAATTGAAGCTTATGATCAGTGGTTGCTTCACCCAGGGGTCCCAATTTTACTTGTCCTGTGCACAAAAAGTCATTATCTCCAGTCAATTCCTCCACTAGCGTGATTAGTGGAGCCAATCGAGGGTTAACTTATTCCCTACAATCTCTTAACTACCCCCCCCATTCAATTCAGTATCAATTTCGGTACACACATTCTAATTCAACCCAATTGCGTATTTTTTTGGACTTAATAGACGTTAATCAAATCAATTGGATGGTTAATCCGTGTTAATTTGATCCCAATCAAAATAATTGAGATCAAGTCTCCTAAATTCAATTCATGATTGTCTTAATTGAATCAAAACTCAACTCAATCGGACTAGAATCGATCCACCCGGGTCAATTGGGTCAAAAATTGGCCCAATCGGGTCAAATTTGACCCGCCCGGGTCAATTGGGTCAAAATCGACCCGCCCGGGTCACGATTGACCCGGTTCCCCCCCCGTCGGGTCTGGACGGAGGAAGCCGCCGGCTTCCGCGTCCGATTCCGTTCTCTCACGGCCGACCCATTGGGCCCCAACGGCTGGTTTTGGACGGAGACTCGACGAGGTGTCGACCAACCACGGCGTCGGAGCCAACGACGGCGACGTTCCAACGAAGAAGGTCCGGCGAGTCCGGTTCGTAACCCTAAAACTAGGGCAAGCAATTTCGTGCGAAATCGTTCGTTTACTCTCAAATTATTTTGATTCTAAGCTACCTCGGCTCTCTAACAACACCCAGGACTCAACCTAATCAACCATCACAGGAAAAAGAGGGAGAACTCACGGCTTCCAGCTCCGGAGTTTCCCAACCGCGACAGGGCTGCCGGCTGGTTGAACGGCTAGAAAACGAGCTCTGCTGGCACCGCGCCGGCCGGCGCCGTCGACCCGCGACGGTCGTGGCTTGAAGGCTCCAACTTCCTGAGTAATTTCCACCGATTTCCAGCCTCTACCAGCTCTCGTCCGTTCTGTATTTCTCTCCCCAACTTCACTCGCGAAAACGAAGCAAAACGGAAGGGGGTGAGTCTTGTTAGTGGAGACACGTGATTCCGACCACGTGGTGACTTCCGTCCAGTTGTAGTGACACGGGTCAACCAAGATTGAAGTTGTGGAAGCTCCAACTTTGCGGTGCAAGTCTTCGTTTCAACGTCGAGGACGCGTGGCTCATCGCGCACGCCACGTGTTTGATGAAATTCCAGTAAGAAGAAGGGCTTGTCTTCATGAACCGGCTGGAGCAACGAACCGGTCGATCTGTCTTCATGACCCGGACCGGTCGGTAATCAGACCGGTTCTCTTTTTATTTTTTATTTTTATAAACCCCTACTCTTAACACCTAGGTTCATTCTGTTACAAATTGTGTATATGTGTATTATACACGTATTCCATCGGCATATATAATGGACAGAGATAGATCTTAGATGTATAGTAAGAACTTACCTGGACATAGAGGATTGACTGAAGAGTTTCGTGCTGGTTTGCACACATTTATGGAGTTTGCAATTGCAACTGTTGAGCTAACCCACGAAAGTTCGATAAGGTGTCCGTGTAAGAAGTGCAAAAATTGTAGATTTCAAGATGTTAATACAGTTGGTGAGCACTTATGCAGATTTGGCTTTACACCAAACTACTACAATTGGACTTCGCATGGTGAACCATTTATGTCTGACGAGGAATATCGCCAAATTCACACATTTCCTGTTGAGTCAGAATGTGCCCATGACTTGTCCTAGTTGAATCCATACCAGCGTATGGTCATTGATGCAGCTGATCATAATTTTGCAAATTGGGAACCGAATAATGAAAGCACACACGAAGAAGAGGGTCTTAGTCATACATCACATGGGCATTATATGGGTGATAGAATATTTGATGAAAATGTCTGCAATCAGTTTCGTGAAGTGTTGAGTGCTGCAGATGAACCTTTTATGGGGAGGTTGTTCTAACCACACAAAGTTATCAATCACGGCAAGGTTGTTAAATATTAAAGCCGAGCATATTGTGTCAGAGAAGTGCTTCAACTCATTCGTTGAGTTAATGTAGGAAATTTTGCCTCATGATAACATCATGCTACGTGATTTGTATGATATAAAAAAACTTGTTCATAATTTAGGTCTTCCAGTAAAGCGGATTGATGTATGTAGCATGGGTTGTATGTTATATTAGAAAGATGATGAAATCGCCGAATCTTGCAAGTTCTGCAACCAACCTAGGTACATGTATCAAAAGAGACCGGGTCGTCCTGTGAAACGTATACTGGTGAAGGAAATGTTTTATTTGCCATTAATCCCAAGATTGCAAAGGTTGTACGCGTTCGGAGCCACTGTAGAACACATGACTTGGCATGCGAACCATCAAACAGATGAGGACACAATGTGCCATCCATATGATTCACATGCATGGAAACATTTTGACGAAACATACCCTGCGTTCAGTGTAGAGCCGTGAAATATTCGGCTAGGTTTGTGTGTTGATAGATTTTACCCATTTAGTAAATCAGGGAAGAACTATTCAAGTTGGCCAATCATCTTAACGCCGTACAATCTCCCCCCTGGTATGTGCATGAAGACAAAATATAT
This sequence comes from Melaleuca quinquenervia, assembly GCA_030064385.1. Lineage (NCBI taxonomy): Eukaryota > Viridiplantae > Streptophyta > Magnoliopsida > Myrtales > Myrtaceae > Melaleuca > Melaleuca quinquenervia. The sequence continues at coordinate 11,832,879 of CM057720.1, forward strand.
GTTTTTGACATTGATTGTGCCCGGTCCGAATAATCCGAAAAAGTCAATCGACGTTTATATGCAACCGTTGATTGAAGAGTTGCAACAACTATGGAATGAGGGTGTTTCAACGAACGATGTTCGTACTGATCGAACATTCGTTCTTAAAGCTGTCCTTCTTTGGACTATAAATGATTTTCCAGCTTATGGAATGTTATCCGGGTGGAGCATAGCCGGAATCTTCGGATGTCCAATATGTATGGAGCGATCGAACTCTTTCAGATTGAAGCATGGTAAGAAGCCCTGTTATTTCGATTGTCACAGACAATTTTTGCGGAGAAATCATCCGTTCAGGAAGAATAAAAGAGATTTCGTCAAGAATAGAATTGAGAAAACCCCTCCACCATTGTGTTTGATGGGTGAACAACTTTGGGAGCAAGTGCAACCCTTTGACAGCGTTGTTGTAAACCCACATGGCAGTACTTATTTGTATGACAGTACATATAAGTGGACTAAACGTTCTATATTCTGGGAATTGCCATATTAGAAGAGTCATATCATTTAGCATAATCTTGACGTCATGCATATTGAGAAGAATGTTTTTGAGAATGTCATAAATACGTTGATGGACGTTATCGGTAAGACAAAAGATAACCTGAATGCTGGAAAAGATATGAGAAACATTTGTTATTGGCCAACACTAGACGTTGATTCAAGCAGCATTGGACCAAAACCAAAAGCTGTTTACACATTGACCAAAAATCAACGACGTGTTTTGTGTCAATGGTGCAAGATTTTGCACTTTCTTGATGGGTATGCTTCCAACATCGGTAGATGTGTCGATTTGAATGCATGTAAGTTGACGGGCATGAAGAGTCATGATTGTCACATAATTATCGAGCGACTACTTCCAACAGCAACTAAATAATTTCTCCCACATTTTGTCTGGGGCGTCGTTACTGAATTGAGTAATTTCCTCTATGATATTTGCTCGACTGTTTTACATACATCACACATTGAGAAACTAGATAGGAATATTCCAATTATCCTTTGCAACTTGGAACGGATATTTCCCCCTTCATTTTTTGACTCAATGGAGTATTTATTAGTTCATTTACCTTACGAGGCAAGAGTTGCAGGTCCCGTACAGTTTCGATGGATGTACCCCTTTGAGAGGTATGCATTGATTAACGTACGTATATATATATATTACATTATTACATTTGCTGAAGTTTCTCAATTGACTACAACTGTTTCCTATTTGTAGGTTCTTATTTCATTTGAAGAAGAAGGTTAAGAATAAGGCATGTGTGGAAGCATCAATTTGTAAGGTCTATATTATGGAAGAAGTGAGTACATTCATTTCACACTACTTTGAACTGCACGTCCAGTGCAAGAGACGGAGGCCAGGACGGAACGACGAGGGCCCCCTTGACAATAATTGCCCTCCCATCTCAATTTTCAATTATCTTAGTCGAGCAAGCGGCGTATGTAAGTTACGTTACTTAACAGGTGAAGAATGACATGCCGCGCATACCTATATTTTATTGAATTGTGTAGAGGTGGAGCCATATTTCGGGTAAGTGTACACTTACTCTTTGTTCATTCTTGAAACTTCAGTTTATTGAAAAGTTATTTGCCAACCAGTGCAAGATTTTGTTGTCAATTTATAACAGGATGTTTCGTAATTCAATATCTAGAGTACCGCCCGATGAGTTCGATACCTTGTGCAATCAACATTTTGCACTATGAACCACATGTAATTGATTTTTTCTTTAATTACTCATTTACAATTATGCATGACTACTCTACAAACGTATGTGGTTACCTGATGCGCCCCTGCTATTAGGTAGAAAGTATCCCTGATCTCGTTAGAGAGAAAGACCTGATATATCATCTGTCATCGGGTCCAAAATCCAAATTAAGATCATGGTCAGCATATTTCATAAATGGGTATAATTTTCACACTCAAGCATATGGGATGGACAAATTGACCATGAACAATGGTGTGTGTGTGTGTGTGTAGACTGGTTCTAGGTTGCACGATGATTTTTATGGATTGTTGGATGAAATCTTAGAGATAAAGTACCATGGACCAGTATTGCGATGTGTGTTATTTAAGTGCACCTGGTTCAACCCTGTGAAAGGAATGAGAGTGTATTCGAAATTCCCTTTGGTTGAAATTAACGATAAGAAAAAGTACTCGAAATATGACCCATTTGTTTTGGCACAACAAGCAATGATTTTCTGACCATACCAAAATAAATGTCCTTAACCAAATTGTTATGTTAGCAAATACCTATAAGACCCATGAATATACTACAGATCATACTGTTGCTCAATATATTGTTGTAGGATTTAGTGGCCAACTTAAAGGTTGGTGGGATAACTGTCTCACTAACGATTAGCGTGATAGTGTTCTTTCTGCTCATAGACTGGATGACCTAGGACAAATACTCCTTGATGAAAGTAATGAACCAATTCAAGATGCTGTTAATATCCTCATATACAACATTACTAGATACTTCATAGGAGATCCAGAACATATCCGTGATAGAAATCTAGATCTGCTTTCAAATATGCGTTATCGTTCATTAGGAGATTTCCGCCAATATAATGATATATTCCTTCAAGGAGTTTACCTTCGTCAGGACTGCAACCATCCATTTTGGAAAAAAAAAATTCCTTGCAGGACTGCCTAAACTTGGTGAACAAGTTCATGATAGGTTGAGAGAACAATATGGAGGAGAAATCCCCTATGATAACCTCTCCTATGGTGAACTTTCTTAAACAAAAGAAAACTAATAGAGAAGAAATTGTTCAGTTTGTTTCCAAAAACTGATAGAGCAGAGGTACTCATGATGTCTCAGTTTGGCGGTAAACCAGGTTTGTTGATAGTCAAAATATGTATATTCAGACCGGTGTTTTAAGGATTCGGCTAATTTGGTTTCAAATTTGACCGGAGCATATGGGAAGGAAGCAGTCTTTGGGATGGATAACGCCTAGGATTCTAGCCGTGGAGTAGACTGGGAGTCCATGGGGGTTCTTTTTTGGAAAGTGGGTAAAACTGACACTCAAGGTTTCAGTGAGAATCCTCTCGTAGTGTTCCAAAGACTTATAAACATCAAGGGGGGAACTGATTTTTCCCAAAATGTTTTTGTGCACACTCAAAAGGGTTAGGATTGTAAAAGTCCTTTTCAACCCACCAAACCTTTTTTGTCTGTGGGTTATCATACCAAAGAGATTTTTGAGGAGATTTTGTCCCATAGGAGACAGTAACCTTCTCAGGAGTGATAGAAGAACTTACCGGAGTACTTATTAACACCGAAAATATAGGAGGAGCAGTAAGGAGAGGAGGTGTACATATATTGAATGGTGAAGTTGGTAATAGGCTTTGAGGGGAGGGAAGAGCCAGAACGCATTTATGTTCTTCGGTTACAATATCGTACCATGACTTTATTGGAGTTAAGCCTTTTGGTGAAGGAATGTTCTGTTGGGAAGGCAACTTATGAATGGAGTTTTGGGAAAGTCTTTGACTTGATCCTCCGATATAGAGAGGACGTTGTCCCAATGATTTTGGCTTATCTGGTTCTAGTGTCCTTCTGGGTTTCGGAGGCATTTTTAGAGAGAGGTTTTCCCTGTAAAAATTCTTGTGTGAGAAAATCGAGTAAAGAATTATCAAATCCATTAATGAATTCTATATCAAATTCAAAGATTGATAGAATAGCTTGCCAGCGGGCAAAAATTTGTTTTGAAGCAATATTTAATACATCCTTCTGAAGAACATCTTTTGCAGATTTGCAATCAATATGAAGGAGGAATTTTTTGTTCAAAATGTCTCCGAAACTTAGAGATGGATAGGACGATGGCAAGAATTTCTTTCTTGATAGTAGAATAATTTTGTTGAGTTTCGTTCCAGTGTTTGGAAACAAACTGAACAATTTCTTCTCTATCAGTTTTCTTTTGTTTAAGAATGCCACCATACCCAATTTCTGAAGCATCTGTTTCTATTATTTTAAAAGCAGATGGGTCAGAAAGATGTAGGTAAGGAATTTCCTTAATCTAGGCTTTGATTTTTTGAACAGCCGATGTGTGTTCAGAAGACCAAATTGGATGATTCTTCTTTAAATGGTAATGCAATGGCTTACAAATGATATTAATATTGGGGAAGAAATCAATGACATAATTAAGACATCCAAGGAATCTTTGGAGTTGTTTTTTTATCATGGATTTCATCAGGAAATTTGTCAACAAAAGAAATTGATCTTGCGATGGGTTTATAAGTGCCATGATATATATTATGGCATAGGAATCTGATTTTAGTTTGGAAGAGAACGATCTTTGTTGGTGAGAGAGAAAGGCCATTTTTCCGGACTATGTTATAAAAATGGGATAGGTGTTTAAAATGGCTGTGAATGGATTTAGAAAAAATCAAAACATCATCAATATAAACAACGATATAGTCAGAGTATGGATTAAAAATATCATTCATAATTCGTTGGAATTTAGATGGGGCATTTTTCAGACCGAAAGGCATGACATTCCATTTGTATTGTTCAAATGGGACAGTGAAGGCGGTTTTATACCTGTCATCCTCTGCAATTTGTATTTGCCAAAATTCGGACTTCATGTCGAATTTTGAAAATATGTTTGAAATATGGAGTCGGTTAAGCAAATCCTTTTTGTTAGGAATTGGATATCGAATCCAACTAAGAGTAGTATTAAGGGGCTTGTAATTGATGACAAGACAAGGAGTACCACACTCAATTTAGATGCCTTATTAACATAGAACGTAGAACAACTCCAAGGAGATTGACTTTTTCTGATAAGGTTTTTATCTAGAAGGTCTTGAATCTCCTTTTTACAATATTACATCACCTCATTATTCATCTGAGTTGGTCTCGCCTTTGTAGGGATGTTTTTCTCAGAGAATTCTGGTTCATATGGAAGGTTCACAATATGCTTTTGTTTATGCCAAAAAGCATGAGGGATGTTTGAGCAAACATTATTTCTGAATAGATTTTCTAAATCAGAAATTTTCTTAAGTATCAAAGGATCAAGAAACTGTTGCTCAATACGTTTCAGACGTAGTTGTTGCCTGAGAAAAGAAAGATGGCTCTCTTTTCCTTGGATTAGGCAGTTTATCTAAGCAATGGAATGTTCTTGAAGTGAGTTCAAAGACCTCGTCTGAGATTTTGTAATAAATTCAAATATAATCGGTTTTATCAAAAACTGTTGTTTGAATCCCTTCTGGAGTAATCACGAAGGGTGTTATGAGAGACATAAAAGGAGTACCAAGAATGACATTTTGGCCAATATTTTGGACCATGATAAAAGAAGTTTTGAAAGAAGCATGATCATGTGTAATCAATGCTTCGGAAAATTTGTACCGAATTCTGAGTTTGGCGCCACTAGCTGAACTCAGTTTTTTAGATGACATCTCAAAATATCAGGTTGGAACAAGTCATTCTCTGATACAATTGAGGTCTGCGCCTGTATCAAAGAGAGGAGTTGTTCGTAACACAAAATCTTGTATTTTAATGACCATATTGATGATCATTTTTCTAGAAGTAATTTCTGTAAGAACTTGCAAAAGAAATTGGGAGTCATGTGTTTCTGTCTCAGTGTCGGAGATAGGGGGCAAAGGTGATTGAGGTTGATCTTTGCCTCATATTTCTCAATACTGATTTTATTCAAAAGATTTTGTTTTTGGAGCTCAATTTGAGCAGCATTGAGGCTTTGTACCTTGATTTTTAGCCGCTGTAACTCATTGCCCAAATCATTTATGTTATCAGGTTTGTTCTTTGGTTTAGAACTTCTGCTGAGAATATTATCCAAATTATAAGGAATTTTTTCAATTCGAATAGAAGGAGATGGTATAACCTGGGAAATGATTTTTTGTTTGGATGAGGGATCAGATTCATTGTCAAGAGCATCAAGAAACTGTTTTTCTTCTTGTGTCAGGACATTAATCTGGAGAGTATCCCTTTGTTCTTCAGAATTAGAGTTGGAAGAAGAAGTTACTTCGAGATCATTGATTTGAAAGCCTTCTATAGACTTTTCTGAAGAGAGTTCTTCTTCAGATTCAACCATGAGTTGGTTGATTTGGTCAAGGATTGACTCTTCAAGATCTAGCTCATTAATATTCTTATGGAAAGTGCAAAATTTTGAAGTATGGCCTTTCTTGCCACAATTAAAACAAGTAATATTTTTAAAATCCTTTTTCTGATGGCTTTTCAGAAAAGGTTTTCTTTTGGGATTTTTCATATGATGGGGGATGTTTGGAAGAGGACGACTTGCATTTGCAAATATCAAAATGACAATTTGAACATTTTGATTTCTTTTTAGAAACTTTCCTAGAGGAGTCAACAAAAGATGGATCAAATTGAATGTAGAAATCTCAAAGACCTGTAGTCTTGTTATGTTTTTTCAATTGCTTTTGTAGTTTTATGGAAGTACAAAGCTGAGTTCCTAGATTATAAACAAAAGAAGAAAGTTTAATATATGAGAGGTTATCATAGGGGATTTCTCCTCCATTTTTTTCTCTCAACCTATCATGAACTTGTTCACCAATAAGTTTAGGCAGTCCTGCAAGGAATTGTTCTTTCCAAAATGGATGGTTGCAGTCTTGACGAAGGTAAACTCGTTGGAGGAATATATCATTATATTGGCGGAAATCTCCTAATGAACGACAATGCATATTTGAAAGCAGATCTAGATTTCTATCATGGATATGTTCTGGATCTCCTATGAAGTGTCTAGTAATGTTGTATATGAGGGTATTAACAACATTTTGAATTGGTTCATTACTTTCATCAAGGAGTATTTGTCCTTGGTCATCTAGTCTATGAGCAGAAAGAACACTATCGCGTTGATCGTCAGTGAGACAGTTATCCCACCAACCTTTGAGTTGGCCACTAAATCCTGCAATAATATATTGAGCAACAGTATGATCTGTAGTATATTTATGGGTCTTATATTTATTTGCTAACATAACCATTTGGTTAAGGATATTTATTTTGGTATGGTCAGAAAGTTCATCTATGTTCCATTCATAAATGGAGTCAGCTGAATATCGGTTTTGGAAGACATTAGGCTTTTCATTAAGTCCTATGTCTTCTGGAGAGGTTTTGGGATAGTAAACTTTAGATGGTTCTCTCCACCTAATATTGTTGAGTTTAGGTGGCAATGAAGGCCTATTTTCTATTGCATTGACTTCTCTATGGGGTTCTCGTATAACAACCCCATTTGAGATTGGAGTTGAAAAGCTAGAAGTCTCATGTTTTGGTAGAGGTAGGTCTTTTGCCTTTCCTTTAAGAGCTTCATGTCTTTTCTGGATTTCTGCCATAAACTCAGGGCTTCTAGTTTTAGGCATGGAGAAGGGTTTAAAAAGGGGTTCCTGGACTCGAGGAGGTGTTACTTCGGAGTGAGTAGAAACAAGGGATTCTATTCTATCCAATTGTTTTCCTATAGTATGAAGGGACTGATTGGCAAAATTGTTTTGCTCAACCACTTTTCTTATTCCTGAAACATCTGTATTCTCTGGGGTCTTGAAAGGTGCTGTTAGTACATCGGTACTTGCTAGGTCTATTTTGAATTTTCTAAGAGGCGGATGTATGGACCTAATAATCGTATTATCATCTAGTTGCCATTGAGCAGAATGATCGATAACACATATTTGTTTAGGCTGGAGAAAGTGATCTTCAAACCAGTCAAAGAACAAAATATGACACTGATGTTTATACATGTAGTCATAATATTGGTCTTTAATAGATTTGGTATGATCATGGAATATCTTGAAGAACCAATTGCTAAGTTCTTGGTTTTCTGGAGAATTAAATTCTTTATTGAGAAGTTCTCTATTGGGTTCGAAGACTCTTTCTATAACATAGAGTTCTCTATGGGTTATATTGTCTTCGGCTTCTATCTCAGAGGGTGTTGGTTTTGGATAGTCCTGTGGTATTTTCAACACCTACTAGGTTTGAAGGCCGGGTGCTAGTTTGAGGGGCTTCTGAACCTTTAGTACTATCGGGAAGAGTTATGATTGGTGGTATATTTGGGTGAAGATCTACAGATCTATTGTCAAAGGAATGTCGGGAGGGCGTAGCTTCTCTTCGAGAGGAAGAAGTAGAAAAGGAAGGTCTCCTAGGGATATTTGGTAGGCTTTATCTCCTATCAAACTGAATTGTTACCTTTCCTTCTGGATGTTGGACTATGTGGGCAGGATCTATGTTTTGATGAGGCTGCCTTGGAATGGGGTTATCAAGTTCCCAGTGATCAGGTAGATGGACATCATGCCATTCTATAGATCTGGGAATGGTTGCGTTGGTACAGGATATATCAGTTTGTATATATAAGGTTTTTCCCTTAGGGCTTTTCTGGAAAGCCTTAGGGTCAAAGTTTGATTTCATGGCTTTATAGTGGATTCTATAGATAAGCGATATGGGTATAGAACTTGAGGCCATCTTGACATTATGGGTCTTTAGTTCTAAAGTCAAGCTATCTAATATATTTGTGTTTGCTAAGGAAACTGTAAATTTTGGGTAACAGTTAAAGGTTATAGGACCACTACACAAGCTAGTTTCTATGGTTGACAGTATGGATTCCTCATAGTCTAAGAGTCTTGCGTCTCTTAAAACTAGGAGGGAAGTGTTATGGCTTTCTTTTGTGAGAGGCTTAACACCGATTTGAACAAGGCCAAAGTGGAGATAATTATACTTGGCCTTTGAAATATGAGACTTTACGGAAATTTTATTTAAAAGATGAAGTTTTTCAAAAGAATTTGGTAGAGGAATGCCGCGTTCTTCTGTTAAAATAAGAAAATCAGAGGCTTTAAAGAACTTATTAGCATCTCTATAGATTTGACTTGATTTTACTTTAGGAATTCTCCAGTTATTAAGGGACTTGTTAAAATCTTCTATAGTTATCTCATCCCTATATATCAAACCTCGATCATCAGATTCAAGTGTTATAGAACTAGAAGAGGATATGGATTGTCTTTCTGGATCCATGTTATGACGATGTTTTCTCTCTACGTAGAAACTTTTCAATGCAAGGGCACGGGCCAAGACGACTTACGACCACTCCCAAGGTTTTACTGCGCCACCACAAAATCCCTTATAAAGGAGCAGAGGTACTCACGATGTCTCAGTTTGGATTACAGAAAACTCACCACGATCACACCCCTTGGCTCTGATACCATCTAAACCCAAGGACTATCCAGAACCAACACCCTCTGAGATAGAAGCCGCAGACAACATAGCCCATAGAGAACTCTATGTTATAGAAAGAGTTTTCGAACCCAATAGAGAACTTCTCAATAAAGAATTTAATTCTCCAGAAAACCAAGAACTTAGGAATTGGTTCTTCAAGATATTCCATGATCATACTAAATCTATTAAAGACCAATATTATGACTACATATATAAACATCAGTGTCATATTTTGTTCTTTGACTGGTTTGAAGATCACTTTCTCCAGCCTAAACAAATCTGTGTTATCAATCATTCTGCTCAATGGCAACTCGTATCCATACATCCGCCTCTTAGAAAATTCAAAATAGACCTAGCAGGTACCGATGTACTAGCAGCACCTTTCAAGACCCCAGAGAATACAGATGTTTCGGGAATAAGAAAAGTGGTTGAGCAAAACAATTTTGCCAATCAGTCCCTTCACACTATAGGAAAACAATTGGATAGAATAGAATACCTTGTTTTTACTCACTCCGAAGTAACACCTCCTCAAGTCGAGGAACCCCTTTTTAAACCCTTCTCCATGCCTAAAACCAGAAGTCCTGAGTTTATGGCAGAAATCCATAAAATACATGAAGCTCTTAAAGGAAAGGCAAAAGACCTACCTCCACTAAAACATGAGACTTCTAGCTTTTCAACTCCAATCTAAAAAGGGGTTGTTATACGAGAACCCCATAGAGAAGTCAATGCAATAGAAAATAGGCCTTCATCGCCACCTAAACTCAACAATATTAGGTGGAGAGAACCATCTAAAGTTTGGTATCCTAAATCCTCTCCAGAAGACATAGGACTTAACGAAAAGCCTAATGTCTTCCAAAACCGATATTCAGCTGACTCCATTTACAAATAGAACATAGATGGACTTTCTGACCATACCAAAATAAATGTCTTTAACCAAATGGTTATGTTAGCAAATACCTATAAGACCCATGAATATACTACAGATCACACTGTTGCTCAATATATTGTTGCAGGATTTAGTGGCCAACTCAAAGGTTGGTGAGATAACTGTCTCACTGACGATCAGTGTGATAGTAATATTTTTGCTCATAGACTGGATGACCAAGGACAAATACTCCTTGATGAAAGTAATGAACCAATTCAAGATGCTGTTAATACCCTAATATACAACATTACTAGACACTTCATAGGAGATCCAGAACATATCCGTGATAGAAATCTAGATCTGCTTTCAAATATGCGTTGTCATTCATTAGGAGATTTCCGCCAATATAATGATATATTCCTCCAAGGAGTTTACCTTCGTCAGGACTGCAACCATCCATTTTGGAAAGAAAAATTTCTTGCAGGACTGCCTAAACTTATTGGTGAACAAGTTCGTGATAGGTTGAGAGAACAATATGGAGGAGAAATCCCCTATGATAATGCTCTCCTATGGTGAACTTTTTTGTTTTGTTTATAATCTAGGAACTTAGCTTTGTACTTCCATAAAACTATAAAAGCAATTGAAAAAACATAACAAGACTATAGGTCTTGGAGATTTCTGCATTCAATTCGATCCATCTTTTGTTGACTCCTCTAGGAAAGTTTCTAAAAAGAAATCAAAATGTTCAAATTGTCATTCTGATATTTGCAAATGCAAGTCGTCCTCTTCCAAACATCCCCATCATAAGAAAAATCCCAAAATAAAACCTTTTCTAAAAAGCCATCAGAAAAAGGATTTTAAAAATATTACTTGCTTTAATTGTGGTAAGAAAGGCCATACTTCAAAATTTTGCACTTTCCATAAGAAGATTAATGAGCTAGATCTTGAAGAGTCAATCCTTGACCAAATCAACCAACTCATGGTTGAATCTGAAGAAGAACTCTCTTCAGAAGAGTCTATAGAAGGCTTTGAAATCAATGATCTTGAAGTAACTTCTTCTTCCAACTCTAATTCTGAAGAACAAAGGGATACTCTCCAGATTAATGTCCTGACACGAAGAAAAACTGTTTCTTGATGCTATTGACAATGAATTTGATCCCTCTTCCAAACAAAAAATCATTTCCCAGGTTATATAATCTCCTTCTATTCAAATTGAAAAAATTCCTTATAATTTGGATAATATTCTCAGCAAAAGTTCTAAACCAAAGAACAAACCTGTTAACATAAATGATTTAGGAAATGAGATACAGCGGCTAAAAATTGAGGTACAAAGCCTCAAAGCTTCTCGAATTGAGCTCCAAAAACAAAATCTTTTGAATAAAATCAGTATTGAAGAAATACGAGGCGAAGATCAACCTCAATCAGCTTTGCCCCTATCTTCGACACTGAGACAGAAAGACATGACTCCCAATTTCTTTTGCAAGATCTTACAGAAATTACTTCTAGAAAAATGATCATCAATGTGGTCATTAAAATACAAGATTTTGTGTTACGAACAACTGTTCTCTTTGATACAGGTGCATACCTCAATTGTATCAGAGAAGGACTTGTTCCAACCCAATATTTTGAGATGTCATCTGAAAAACTGAGCTCAGTTAGTGGCGACAAACTCAGAATTCGGTACAAAATTCCCGAAGCATTGATTACATAGGATCATCCTTCTTTCAAAACTTCTTTTATCATGGACCAAAATATTGGCCAAAATGTTATTCTTGGTACTCCTTTTATGTCTCTCATAACACCCTTCGTGATTACTCCAGAAGGGATTCAAACAATAGTTTTTGATAAACCGATTATATTTGAATTTATTACAAAACCTCAGACGAGGTCTTTGAACTCACTTCAAGAACATTCGATTGCTCAGATAAATTGCCTAATCCAAGGAAAAGAGAGCCATCTTTCTTTTCTCAGGCAAGAACTAGGTCTGAAACGTATCGAGCAACAGCTTCTTGATCCTTTGATACTTAAGAAAATTTCTAATTTAGCAAATCTATTCAAAATTATTTTTGTTCAAACATCCCTCATGCTTTTTGGCATAGACAAAAGCATATTGTGAACCTTCCATATGAACCAGAATTCTTTGAGAAAAACATCCCTACAAAAGGCGAGACCAACTTAGATGAATAATGAGGTGATGTAATATTGTAAAAAGGAGATTCAAGACCTTCTAGATAAAAACCTTATCAGAAAAAGTCAATCTCCTTGGAGTTGCTCTGCGTTCTATGTTAATAAGGCATCTGAAATTGAGCGTGGTACTCCTCGTCTTGTCATCAATTACAAGCCCCTTAATACTGCTCTTAGTTGGATTCGATATCCAATTCCTAACAAAAAGGATTTACTTAATCGACTCCATAATTCAAACATATTTTCAAAATTCGACATGAAGTTAGGATTTTGGCAAATACAGATTGCAGAGGATGACAGGTATAAAACCGCCTTCACTGTCCCATTCGTAAATGGAATGTCATGCCTTTCGGTCTGAAAAATGCCCCATCTGAATTCCAACGAATTATGAATGATATTTTTATCCAACGAATTATGATGATGTTTTGATTTTTTCTAAATCCATTTACAGCCATTTTAAACACCTATCCCATTTTTATAACATAGTCCGGAAAAATGGCCTTTCTCTCTCACCAACAAAGATCGTTCTCTTCCAAACTAAAATCAAATTCCTAGGCCATAATATATATCATGGCACTTATAAACCCATCGCAAGATCAATTTCTTTTGTTGACAAATTTCCTGATGAAATCCATGATAAAAAACAGCTCCAAAGATTCCTTGGATGTCTGAACTATGTCATTGATTTCTTCCCTAATATTAATATCATTTCTAAGCCATTGCATTACCATTTAAAGAAGAATCCTCCAATTTGGTCTTCTGAACACACATCGGCTATTCAAAAAATCAAAGCCCAGGTTAAGGAAATTCCTTGCCTACATCTTTCTGACCCATCTGCTTTTAAAATAATAGAAACAGATGCTTTAGAAATTGGGTATGGTGGCATTCTTAAACAAAAGAAAATTGATAGAGAAGAAATTGTTCAGTTTGTTTCCAAACACTGGAACGAAACTCAACAAAATTATTCTACTATCAAGAAAGAAATTCTTGCCATCGTCCTATCCATCTCTAAGTTTCAAGGAGACATTTTGAACAAAAAATTCCTCATTCGTATTGATTGCAAATCTGCAAAAGATGTTCTTCAGAAGGATGTATTAAATATTGCTTCAAAACAAATTTTTGCCCGCTGGCAAGCTATTCTATCAGTCTTTAAATTTGATATAGAATTCATTAATGGATTTGATAATTTATTATCCGATTTTCTCACACGAGAATTTTTACAGGGAAAACCTCTCTCCAAAAATGCCTCCGAAACCCCGAAGGACACTAGAACCAGATAAGCCTAAATCATTGGGACAACGTCTTCTCTATATTGGAGGATCAAGTCAAAGACTTTCCCAAAACTCCATTCATAAGTTGCCTTCCCAACAGTACATTCCTTCACAAAAAGGCTTAACTCCAATAAAATCATGGTACGATATTGTAACTGAAGAACACAAACGCGTTCCGGCTCTTCCCTCCCCTCAAAGCCTATTACCAGCTTCACCATCCAATATACGTACACCTCCTCTCCTTACTGCCCCTCCTATATCTTCGGTACTGATAAGTACTCCGCTAAGTTCTTCTATCACTCCTGAGGAGGTTACTGTCACCTATGGGACAAAATCTCCTCAAAAATCTCTTTGGTATGATAACCCACAGACAAAAATGTTTGGTGGGTTGAAAAGGATTTTTACGATCTTAACCCTTTTGAGTGTGCACAAAAATATTTTGGGAAAAATTAGTTTTTCCCCCTTGATGTTTATAAGCCTTTGGAATACTACGAGATCTGGGAAGAGAGGTAGATCTGGTTGAGATCTGGGATAGGAAGAAGGTTATCTTCAATGGGAGACGAGGGAGGCTGGAGAGAAGATCTTGGCGAGGGAGGCTTGAGAGGATCTCTAGAGGTTTTTCTCCGATATTCTGCCAACGTCTGCCTTCTATTGGAGAAGGGCTTGGGTTATATAGAGAAGGATGGGACTGATTGCACAGTGATCAGTGTACAGTGAGTTTTTTTTTAAGTGCACAGTGCACAACGAATATTCTATGGTGCATTCAGGTTGATGCCGTAGCAGTCGTCTTCATTTTCATAGAGGGAAGGCTCCTTCGTGTCTTCTTCTGAATCATTGGATTCCTGTACTTCTGCAGAGATTTGGAGGAGCATATTCTGGAATTCTTCATCTGTCTTTGCGCCTGCAAGTTTTGCCATGACGAATGATTTTAATGCCAAACTTGTCTGTTGGGCAGGCTGGTTTGGCTGATCTTTGGCAGCAATCCATTGGGTTACTGCCTTGTTGACACCTAAATTTTTGCGTTTTTTATTTTATTTATGTTATTTATTTTATCTTTATTATTTGCATATAGTTAATAGGAATATTGGGCATATCACGGGCATACATTGGGCAGAATAAATCTTAGTTCAAAATAAGAAATAAGGGAAGAGGAAACATATTTTCAATGGAGGTAATCTTAAAGAGATCTAAAAAATATGTTTTCCTTAATGAGCCTTATCATTAGCATGCAGGGGGGATCTTTAACAAATTCGGTGAAATTTTGAACGAAATACTCGGCCTAATCTGTCAAACATCCAGGGAAAATAAAGAGGAAAATCCAGTGAAATCTTTGAGAAAGATTTGACCGAATTTTGATCCATGATATAAGTGGCTAGAAGAAGACAAAAGAGGGGGACTCTTTCGTGGGAAAAAAGAGAGGTGCACAGAAAAGAGAGAAAGAGAGAGAGAAGAAAGATCGTGCCAGAAGAAGACAAAAGAGAGGGACCTCCCTTTTACGCAAACGGGGAGAGGGAGAGAGAGAGAAAAGAAAGGACACAGAGAGGAAAAAAGGTGAGAGAGAGCCTTTGTCCGCGACCTTTGACTCCGGCGACGTGTCCTCGGTTTCTTGTGTTCATCTTCACGGGTGAGTTTTCGTTATTGCCGGTGTGTCCTTGGCTTCCCGAGGATCGCGAAGGAAAGGCCTTGCGGACGAGCCGTGGAGAAGCTTGACTTTGCTCGAGCACGCTCGTATTCCGCAATCTTCGAATCGTGTAGGGAGAGCCATCGTTTTTACTCTTCTTCTTGTGACTTCCCTTGGTTTATTGTGATTTTTGGACTTGAATGGGTCATGACCGATTTAGCCAGTTTCAAAGCTTCAGAAGATTGATATTTTGATTGCGTGTGCTAATTTTTGGTCCCTAATGCATTACGGAGTTAGAATTTGTGCCTTTTTGGTCCTGCGATTCAATGTTTCCACTGCATATCACCCGTTTGCTAAATTGTCCGAATGAGTTGCCTCCGATTTCTTTTCTTTTATTTAAAAAAAATCATTTTTTTAGAATTCAATTTTTGAGTGTTTGATTTCTTATTTTCTGTTTAATTTCCTTTTTGTGCATATTTAGATAATTTTACATGTTTGAATTGATTGAGTTGCATTACGTGCATATTAGAATATTTGCATATTTAGGTTAGTTGCATATTTAGATTTAAAATTGCATATTCCATGTTTAAATTTTAAATTGCATGTTTAGATTAATTGCACGTTTATTTTAACAATTGCATGATCAGATTAATTGCACGTGTAGGTAAATTTGTATAATTAGTTTAGATTACATATTAGATATTTTTGTTACGATTCTTTTTAGCTAGATTGCATTCTAGGATATTATTCTTGGTAGAGTAGATTATAGTTTAAATTAGGAATTAATATATATTGTTTCCTAATTTAGATTATATGATATTTAACTATGGATAATTAGGTTAATTAATCCATAAAAAAATTCCAAATATTACATTTCATATATTGCATTAGATTTGATTTGGTTAGATTTTATTTGGATTTGATTTGATTTTATTTTATTTAGATTTGATTTGGCTATATTTGATTTGGTTATATATTTTAATTAGATTTGATTTAGTTAGATTTTATTTAGATTAGATTAGATTTGATTAGATTTTATTTATATTTTATTTGATAGATTAGATTTCACTAGATTTGATTTGATTAGATTTTATCTGATATTTCATTAGATTAGATTTTATTTGATATTTCATTAGATTTTATTTGATATTTGATTTTATTAGATTTGATTGGATTTGGATTTTCATTCCTTTCTTATTATTGATTGAGTTTACTTGTGGTCACCATTGCATGTTAGGGATAGGTTTAAAATTAATCCAAACTGCCTGCCAATTTTTGAAAATAATGAAAAAGTACCGAAATGGTGTTAGATTAGTCTAGCATAACCAAGTCCCCGAATCTTAGATCTCTGGTTCGTAGGAGTAAAGCATAGCTCCCGATGCTTTACATGGGTTTCTAATCGACTCACCAAAAATAGATTAGTGGCATCTAAATCGCGAATTGGTATTGGCTTGGGAGAGCTCAAGCTAGGTTAATCTTAGCAATCCATTAGTCGAACCCTTAGGTGGTGCACCTAAAGGGAGGTCGTGACAGCTTGGCGACTCCACTGGGGACTTGAAAAATTCTTAGTGGACTTAGGCCATTTTTCATTATTTTCAAAATTTTGTTTGGCAGTGGGGATTCTAGGTATGTCCATAACACATGTGCTAAATGTTTTTGCAGGGATGTTTGAAATAAATATTGATGTGCTTTTACTTGAAGTGTTGATATCAATTGTTATGCAGATTCATTACTTTAGCACTACACTTTAGCACACACAACCCGCCGTCGGACCTGGGCCGCATAGGATCACTTAGGATGGTATTAAGTTTGGATACAACTTCGACCGCGAGGCTGCGTAGTAGAGGTTGCCCAACTTAATCCCGAAAACTTTCTTTCTTGGTGTCAAGAGTGTTTGCCTCTGCCCGTGAGTCAGCGTCGCATTGGGGTATCATTCTTGACTGAGCCGGAGTTACGAGGGCTTGACTTAGTACGCGAGGCTGCGACTAGTCATCCCGCCCTCGTGGCACCACTTTGTTGAGCCTTTTAGAGTAGAAATCGAGCTGCACTTATCATGCGCATGTCTATGTGATTGCCCCTGATCTACTTGCGAAGTAAGCCTTCTATCCCTATTCTTTGAATGTCATTTACATTTTCGAGTTTTGAGTCGGTCCATAGTGTCGTCATAGTAATTTTTGAGTCAAAATTAATTCTCATTAAGACTTTTCTTTTAAAAAAAAGCAAAAAAAAAGTTTCCATGAAATTTTCAATTATATGCTTTTTTAAAAGTGTGTCAAAGGTCGTCATTCTTCATTCATCCCTTTTAAAGAAAAAAAATGGTTAAGTCATCAACTGAACATTCTCCCGATCACATATTCATGTCTAGCTTTGTCTTTTGTAGGTGATCACGGATTGTCCACGCTCACCCATCATCACAAGGTCAAGAGCAAGAATGGCTGATCAAAATGAGCAAACTCGTGTTGCTGCTCTTGAAACAGAGATGAAGACAGTCTTGAATGTCCTCGAAAACCTCTCGAAGCAAGTTGTTTCTCTAAACACAAGCATTTCTGCTTTGGCCGTGTCTGCTCAACCAAGAGTTGAAGTTGTACTACCCAATGACCCTGCTCCAACTGAGGTAAAAGACAAAGGCAAGAATGCTAGCATCGGCACTTCCTCGACCGAGAATGGAGCAATCTTGATTGATAATCTTCCTCCGACCTTGACTGATAAGGCCGGGGCATCTTCTGAAATGCCAATGAGTGATGAGGCTAAGCACATTGCTAAGCTAGAGGAGCAAATTCGTCAAATGCAAGGATTTCAAGATCACTTTCCACGAGGCCTTGCTTATATTGCTAAGGTTTAAGTCCCTAAGAAGTTCAAAGCACCTGAGTTCAACAAGTATGAAGGTCTTTCATGTCCTAAGGTCCACTTGCAGTACTACACTATGAGGATGGCACCGTATGCTAACAACATGCTGCTCATGATCCACACTTTCCAAGATAGCTTAACCGGACCTGCTCTACAATGGTTCATTATGAAGAAGATTAAACTGCTTGAGATGTGGGAGGAGTTATCCGATGCTTTCATTTGTCAATATAGATTCAACATGGACGTGGCCCCGTCACGTGAGGATTTGATTGGCTTTGAGAAAAAGAAAATCGAGACTTTCAAGGCTTATGCCACGAGGTGGAGAGCTGTGGCTGCGCAAATTATCCCTGAGCTGACCGAAAAGGAAATGCTGGACATGTTTATGAAGTCTTTGCCATTTGAGTACCGCAATCGAGTGTTGGGGTCTCGTTTCGAATCCTTGGCTGAGTTGATTCCCGTAGGGGAACGCATTGAGATTGCTTTGCGCGATGGTTGGGCTATGGAGCAGACTACCTCTGCAAAGAAATTTACTTTCAAGAAAGATAAGGAGTTTGCACCTGAGGTGAATGTGGCATTTTCTCAACCAGCTCGTGACACAGCCAAACAGCAAGGTGGAGGACGCCAATTTACCAGTCGACCACAAGGTGCTAGGAGGAACTTCACACCTTTGCCTGTGCCATTATCCAAGGTTTTTCCAGTCCTCCAAAAGAAAGGATTACATTCAAATGAACCAAAGCGTCCGAACCCTGAGAGGTTCAAAAATTATGACCCATCCAAGAAATGTGATTATCACATGGGCGAGGCTGGACATTGCACTGATGATTATTACATGTTGAAGCACAAAGTTCAAGACCTCCTGGATACAAAGGCACTCTCTTTCACCACTGGTCAACCAAATGTTCAGCACAATCCCCTGCCCAACCATGCTGAAGGAGCTAAAGGGGACACCAAGTAGAAGAATTTTCGTACTCCTCTATGAAGGAGTCTTTTGTTTCTTTTTAGGATTTCTTGCTTTCTGAATTCCAGTTATTGTTTGAACTTTGATTACTAGGGTTTGAGTATTTGCTTTCCAGTCCAATAAATGTAATTCATTTGATTCAATGAAGTTACAAGTTTTTCTTTATTTTGAGGGCATGTTGGAATACACCAAACCAGCCCGGTGATGATATCTCACAATTGAAAAAATATCATCCAAGGAGAATTGTGAGGGCTTGATTTCTTCATGTCTTCTCGTTCAAAAAAATTTCAAAAAAAAAATTTCAAAATTTTTCAAAAAAGTGCATAAACCCTGCTTAACTCTTATTGTCTGATCGAGGGTTGACCCTTTCAAAGGAAGCCAAAAATGTAGGGCAATTTCCAATTTGGCGGAGACAATGCGTTGATGGGTGATGTAAATTTCTTCAATTTTAGATAACATTTCTCTTTAAGGCCATATTCATGCATGTTCTTTTGGTGCAGGGGCAATAGCAAAAATACAGCATCAAAGATTGAGTTCTCATGTCAATTGGTCGATTCATGTGCCCATCTTCAAGGCCGACCAAAGGGCTCCCAACTCTGATAGCTTTTATGGTATTTGATATCATGTTCATATTAGGCTTTCATGCAATTTTTTTTTTGGTGAGGTAAATTGCATGTACTTGTCAATAAGCTCAAAATGCTCATATATGCTAAAAAAGATTTTGCATGATGGTTCTGCTTGTTTCATTCATGAATCTCACTGAATATTGCAAAAATAAAACTATTTGATAATGATGCGAAATTAATTGAGAATGCTAAATGAGATGCATTGGGATGATGAAAGGCAAGCCATATCCATACACAGTCCCATGTCTAAATATTTGTGAGATGAGTATGCAAAATTCCATGTCCGCAAGGTAAAGAGTTCTCTCGCGAAAGGTACGATAGCTGAAATGATGAGAGGCAGTTCATTTCTCTATCCCAAACACTACACTTATCCATTGATTACCCATTTTGAGCCTAAACACTTGTGAAATTTCATTTCGTATTACCCCTGTCAAGAACCATCCCACATTGGGGCAAGTTGGAGATACATTTGTTTAGTTGGTGTGGAAGGACGAGAAAAGTAGATGGAAATTTTCTTGCTTTCACTTGCATCAATATTCGCGTGTTGCTATTATATGAAAAATCAAACGGTAAATCAAGTGCCTTAAAAATGATGAAGAGCATTCATTTCTCTATCCTAAACACTTTTTATCATTTGCTAGCCACTTTGAGCCTGCAATTTCTTTTCATTGAACCCAAATTGGTGATCATCTCTTACACTGGGGCATGGTAAAAATCAAAGCCATGGGAAGCAGCAGAATACAAGCGACACATCAAGGGACGTCAAGCCAAGATGTCATATTACAGACTCTTGTCAAGTAAAAAATGCGAAAGTGGGGCATGAAAAGTAGTGTGCCTAGTAAAAGTAAGGCCAATGCTCGGAAAAAAAATGAATGAAAAAGCTTAGGGGCAAAGAAAAAGCAGTGTGCCTGGTAAAAGCAAGGCCAATGCCCATAGAAGTCAAAGCCAAAGGCTCAAGTTTGTAAAAGTCAACCCTCAGTATGTTAGGGTTTTCCAAAAAATGCCAAATGGGGCAGTCTTGCGAACAACCTCTAGAGGATTTGACATGAAGTAACATCTCCAATGCAACAAAGCCAGAAGCTCGAAATTTGAGCCTTGGAACAATTCCCCAGTGAAAAGAAGTCCAGTGACAATTTTGAGATGATCACCAATTTATCATCCCACACACACTTTTTTTTTGAGCCTAATGATCCTTTCATTTCTCAACCCATGAACCAAGCCTACATTACGACCCTTAAAGGTCTCTTCTGATTATGGCACTTGAGTTAACGTATGATTCAAATGTTTTAAGCTTAGCTCGAAGGAGTGCAAGCAGGATTATTTCTATCTCATTTTGCAGGGTTCTTGACTTGTAAACCCGAAGTTGTTCATTGAAGAAATTTCCTTCTAAGCCTTGACTCAAAGAGTCCCATTTGCTTAGCCGTTGACCAAGCCCGAATTATAGTCCTGTTAAAGACCTCTCTGATTGGTAAATTCGTACCGCTTGCGAGAATACTCGAACCTTTGTTGACATGATGATGGTGAGATCGAGGGATACAGTTATTCCCGCATTAATGGCCGGACAAGAGCCTTTCAGTGAGAGTGAGTGAAAGTCCTTTCTAACCAAAAGTGTTTCATTTGTCATTCTTAGGAAATTCAGGCCATAAGTGGAAATGATCTTGATTGATGATTTTCAGTGAAAATTTGGTGATGCAAACAGGGTAAGACCATCTTGTATAAATACTTGATTGACATGTATGCCTTGATGAATGCAAACGTTGCTTTGCTCTTATCATGTCTGATAGGTAATGATTCCTTGAAGACTGAAAAGTTCTGAGTGCTTGAACTGATATTTAAAGCATCATATTTGTCCCAGCATGCCGGATTGGAGTTTCAGGCATCTTGTTCAATAATCTGAATGAATTTCCAAGTTAATTACCTGATTGGAGTTTTAGGTACCATTTTTGAAAGTCCGAAGGGAACTTTCAAACCTTTTTTTCTCTCGAAAGTCCGAAGGGAACTTTTGAGTCAATTACCTGATTGGAGTTTCAGGTATCTTTTTTGAAAGTCCGAAGGGAACTTTCAAACCTATTCTTTCTCTCGAAAGTCCGAAGGGAACTTTTGAGTCCACTACCTGATTGGAATTTCAGGTACCATTTTCGAAAGTCCGAATGGAACTTTCGAACCTTTTTCTTTCTCTCGAAAGTCCGAAGGGAACTTTTGAGTCAATTACCTGATTGGAGTTTCGGGTATCTTTTCAGAAAGTCCAAAGGGAACTTTCAAACCTATTCTTTCTCTCAAAAGTCCGAAGGGAACTTTTGAGTCCACTACCTGATTGGAGTTTCAAGTACCATTTTCGAAAGTCCGAAGGGAACTTTCGAACCTTATTCTTTCTCTCGAAAGTCCGAAGGGAACTTTCGAGTTCATTACTTGATTGGAGTTTCAGGTATCTTTTCAGAAAATCCGAAAGGAATTTTTGAACCAATTCAGGCGGTTCAAGTTCTTCTACCGTTTGGCTTCTTTTGTGACCAAAGCAAGAGCTCGGGCCTAAGAAGGCGGTTTCCAAAATTCATTCAATACATGCCTCAATCTACCAAGTTAGTCAAATGAGCATTTTATTCTAGAATGACCACATTTTTGGAGGATTTGCATATGAACTGAACAAGTTAAGATCAATTTCAATCTGATAGGTAAATGACTTCAGGTATGTTTTTATGCATTTACATCCTCATAGCATTGCATTTAGAATAAGATTCACATTGTTTTTAAAAAAAATTCAAAAAAAATTTAATTACTTTGCATTTGCATAGCCAAAATTTAGGTTTTTATGGTCTTTGAATGCAACCTCCGCGAGCTCACCTTCAAAGAGAGGCAGCTGTTGACACCTAAATTTTTGCGTTTGTTATTTTATTTATGTTATTTATTTTATCTTTATTATTTGCATATAGTTAATAGGGATATTGGGCATATCATGGGCATACATTGGGCAGAATAAATCTTGGTTCAAAATAAGAAATAAGGGAAGAGGAAACATATTTTCATTGGAGGTAATCTTAAAGAGATCTAAAAAATATGTTTTCCTTAATGAGCCTTATCATTAGCATGCAGGGGGATCTTTAACAAATTCGGTGAAATTTTGAACGAAATACTTGGCCTAATCTGTCAAACATCCAGGGAAAATAAAGAGGAAAATCCAGTGAAATCTTTGAGAAAGATTTGACCGAATTTTGATCCATGATATAAGTGGCTAGAAGAAGACAAAAGAGGGGGACTCTTTCGTGGGAAAAAAGAGAGGTGCACAGAAAAGAGAGAAAGAGAGAGAGAGAGAGAGAGAGAGAGAGAGAGAGAGAGAGAGAGAGAGAGAGAGAGAGAGAGAGAAAAAGAGAGAGAGAAGAAAGATCGTGCCAGAAGAAGACAAAAGAGAGGGACCTCCCTTTTATGCAAACGGGGAGAGGGAGAGAGAGAGAGAAAAGAAAGGACACATAGAGGAAAAAAGGTGAGAGAGAGCCTTTGTCCGCGACCTTTGACTCCGGCGACGTGTCCTCGGTTTCTTGTGTTCGTCTTCACGGGTGAGTTTTCGTTATTGCCGGTGTGTCCTTGGCTTCCCGAGGATCGCGAACGAAAGGCCTTGTGGACGAGCCGTGGAGAAGCTTGACTTTGCTCGAGCACGCTTGTATTCCGCAATCTTCGAATCGTGTAGGGAGAGCCATCATTTTTACTCTTCTTCTTGTGACTTCCCTTGGTTTATTGTGATTTTTGGACTTGAATGGGTCATGACCGATTTAGCCAGTTTCAAAGCTTCAGAAGATTGATATTGTGATTGCACGTGCTAATTTTTGGTCCCTAATGCATTACAGAGTTAGAATTTGTGCCTTTTTGGTCCTGCGATTCAATGTTTCCACTGCATATCACCCATTTGCTAAATTGTCCGAATGAGTTGCCTCCGATTTCTTTTCTTTTCTTTTATTTTTTTATTTTCATTCATTTAAAAAAATGAAAAAATCATTTTTTTTAGAATTCAATTTTTGAGTGTTTGATTTCTTATTTTTTGTTTAATTTCCTTTTTGTGCATATTTAGATAATTTTACATGTTTGAATTGATTGAGTTGCATTACGTGCATATTAGAATATTTGCATATTTAGGTTAGTTGCATATTTAGATTTAAAATTGCATATTCCATGTTTAAATTTTAAATTGCATGTTTAGATTAATTGCACGTTTATTTTAACAATTGCATGATTAGATTAATTGCACGTGTAGGTAAATTTGTATAATTAGTTTAGATTACATATTAGATATTTTTGTTTGGATTTTTTTTAGCTAGATTGCATTCTAGGATATTATTCTTGGTTGAGTATATTCTAGTTGAAATTAGGAATTAATATATATTGTTTCCTAATTTAGATTATATGATATTTAACTATGAATAATTAGGTTAATTAATCCATAAAAATTCCAAATATTGCATTTCATATATTGCATTAGATTTGATTTGGTTAGATTTTATTTGGATTTGATTTGATTTGATTTTATTTA
The DNA here is from genome assembly GCA_030064385.1 of Melaleuca quinquenervia. Taxonomy (NCBI): domain Eukaryota; kingdom Viridiplantae; phylum Streptophyta; class Magnoliopsida; order Myrtales; family Myrtaceae; genus Melaleuca; species Melaleuca quinquenervia. The sequence goes on from CM057720.1 coordinate 11,856,958, forward strand.
GATTTGATTTGGTTATATATTTGATTTAGATTTGATTTAATTAGATTTTATTTAGATTAGATTAGATTTGATTAGATTTTATTTATATTTTATTTGATAGATTAGATTTCACTAGATTTGATTTGATTAGATTTTATCTGATATTTCATTAGATTAGATTTTATCTGATATTTCATTAGATTTTATTAGATTAGATTTTATTTGATATTTGATTTTATTAGATTTGATTGGATTTGGATTTTCATTCCTTTCTTATTATTGATTGAGTTTACATGTGGTCACGATTGCATGTTAGGGATAGGTTTAAAATTAATCCAAACTGCCTGTCAATTTTGGAAAATAATGAAAAGGTACTGAAAGGGTGTTAGATTAGTCTAGCATAACCAAGTCTCCGAATCCTAGATATCTGGTTCGTAGGAGTAAAGCATAGCTCCCGATGCTTTACATGGGTTTCTAATCGACTCACCAAAAATAGATTAGTGGCGACTCCAAATTGAAAATTTGTTGCATGTTAAAAAGTGACATCTAAATCGCGAATTGGTATTGGCTTGGGAGAGCTCAAGCTAGGTTAATCTTAGCAATCCATTAGCCGAACCCTTAGGTGGTACACCTTCGGGGAGGTCGCGACATGCCTTAACAGAGCATTTGTCGTAGAAGCGAAAATTATCCCACCACTTTGATCTGAATCTCCTGTTAAGTGTTCTGGCACCATGGCGATATGTTTGGTATGCAAAAGCCCAAGCCGTTACCCAGGAAACATGGAAGTGTATGAAGAAGAGCATTATTAGGGGAAAGGATTGCTCTTCGGAAGCAAGTTTGTATGTATTGAAAAATATACTGAAGGAGGAGTTGACTTCTGTTGGGAGTATTTGTGAAGAAGGTCCGAAGGTATCCCACTAGTTGAAAAACCATTTTGGTAGGTTGGTAATACAAAATTCATCATCAAAACAGAAAAGCCATGTATGTGTATAAGTGGCGTTTTGCTGGAAAAAGGCGGTAAACCAGGCTTGCTGATAGTCAAAATATGTATATTCAGACCAGTGTTTTAAGGATTCGACTAATTTGGTTTCAAATTTGACCGGAGCATATGGGGAAGGAAGCCAGTCTTTGGGATGGATAACGCCTAGGATTCTAGTCGTGGAGTAGACTGGGAGTCCATGGGGGTTCTTTTTTGGAAAGTGGGTAAAATTGACACTCGAGGTTTCAGTGAGAATCCTCTCGTAGTATTCCAAAGGCTTATAAACATCAAGGGGGGAAAAACTGATTTTTCCCAAAATGTTTTTGTGCACACGCAAAAGGGTTAGGATCGTAAAAATCATTTTCAACCCACCAAACCTTTTTTGTCTGTGGGTTATCATACCAAAGAGATTTTTGAGGAGATTTTGTTCCATATGAGACAGTAACCTCCTCAGGAGTGATAGAAGAACTTACTGGAGTACTTATCAGTACCGAAGATATAGGAGGAGCAGTAAGGAGAGGAGGTGTACATCACATGCGCAATATCATGAATAAAGCACATAAAAGGCAAAATAGGCCGCATTGGATTTCAATCGAAAATTAGGAGGAAATATTAAAGGTTTGGGCATCGGAGGAGCATCAAAAATTGAGCCAAAGAAATAAACTGAATCGAGCTTCAAGTTCAAGAGAATCGGGGACAACGACTTATGCGGGCGACTCCATTAACATAGGGGAGCACAGACGACGAATAGTAGGTTCATTTTGACTTAAGTTTACTGTATTTAAAATAACAACTAAATAATGCATTGTATGTTTTATTTTGTAGGCGAATGAATCGAGAAAGGAAGCCTCATTCTCGCAGACCTTCGAGCGCACCTTCATGAAGAACGACAAGTCTTTTGTTAGCGATAAAGCCCAAGCCATCAAGGTTGGTCAGGTTTTTTGAAAATTATTGTATAGTTGCACATGTTTAGTTAACTAACATTCAAATTCTTCGTAGGAAAAATTTGATGAAATGATGATGGCCAGCACTAGCAGGGGTGAAGAAGGGGAGTCGACGACGCTTGAGCGGTCCCAAGTTGAGCAGACGAAGTTATGGGCGGATGCATCGGGGGGTGAAACACGGTAAGGTGTTTGGGTTGGGTAATTTAGCTCGGGAATGGGCAAAAACAATGGCCCCATCATCATCGAGAGGAGCTGGTTCGAGGTGGGGGAGGGAGGATGTGACATTGGCCTCAAATGTTGCTCAATCGAAGGATGAGCTCGCCTAGAAGGACGTACAAATAAGGGATTTGCGGGATACAGTGGCGGCTGTGGTGCGACATTTGAAGGAGATGCAGGAGGAGCAACAGGCGTTGGCCCGTGCATACGCAGCAGCATTAGCAGCACCACCACCGGTGGCAGCATCTTAGGCAACACCACCACCACCACCGGCAGCAGTAGCACCACGGACGGCAGCCCGAACGCCAGCAGCACTTGCACCTGTGCTGATACCTACTACCGTAGGTAATGACGGCATGTTGACTGAAGATTATGAGGATGCTGCTAGTGATGCTGATGATGAGAGCTTAGAGGAGACCCCATAGGTGATGGCGGCATTAGCTAGCTTGCAGTTTTCATTAGTTGATGTAGCGTCGTAGTTTAGTATGCATAATTTTTACTGTAATTGGTGTAAATAGGTTTCATTATGCAATAAATTTGGGCTTACGTTCCATTTGACTGGCTATAGATGTTATATGAAATGTCAGCAGGTTTAGGTTATGGAAATGGGTTTAACAGCCAATGTTTTTTTTTTATTATATATAGGTTTTAGGGACTACAAGTTCGAAAGTAGTCGCTATTTAGTGACGAGATAAGTGGGCCACGCCGCACATAGTCCCTATTTAGCGACTACCCGAACGTAATCGCTACTTCACGACTACAAGTGTATGTAGTCGCTGAATAGCAACTACACAATTGAATGTGGGCGCTATAAAGTAGTTGCTCATTGTCAACGAGAAGACGAAAGTGTTGTTAATCAGACACGACAAAAGAAATACGTTTCTAAATGGCGACTACAAATTGTGGTAGTCGCTAAATAGCCATAACAGGAAAACAAGTTGTCGCTAATATCTTAGGATGCTCCTTAACGCACCCTGTCGAATTTAGCAACGACTGCGCTATGGTCGTCGCTAATGTGCCACTTCATTAATGAGTAATCGCTGATTAGCGATTAGAGTATTTTGTTGTCGCAGATTAGCTATGACTTTGTCGTCGCGGATTTGCGACTATATTGGTTACGACCTTTTTGTGTCCCGAGAGAGCGACGACTTTTGTGACGGCGTAGGTGGTCGCTAATTAACGACGATTTTAATAGTCGCTAATTTAGTTGCAATTTGGCGATGACATGACTCCTCCTAGTGGCCAAATTTAGCGACGCCTTATTAACGACGACTTTTGGGTAGTTGCTAATGTAATGGCTAAATAGTTTTAGCCATGACTTTTTGGAGATTTGTCGTGACAAATGACGTAGCTAAATATCAGTTTTTTTGTAGTGTTCAGTGTTTGACAACTCCGTGAACAACTCAACATTATTTATCATAGATAGAATCAAGTACTTATATCATCTTGTTAAATTAACTATCTCAACTTTTCAAAAGTTTGTCGATGTGATATCTCTTAAAAAGTATCTCATTTCGAGGCTTTTATTGATTGTCATGTCACATAACATTTTCTATGGAGGAGCATGAAAACTCTTCAAAAAAGATTGTTGGGTTTTATTATAAAGTGGGCCGCCCAAGATGGGTCAAACTCGGCCCATAACCCAAGGCAATTCAAATCTTCTTTAGAAGAAGTTTTAGTAACCGCCAAATTCATACTCTCCTAATTTCTCTCTCTCTCTCTCCAAGAAGAACGAATGTACGTTCTTGAGAATTCTCCAAGAGACGCTTCTTCGGGCATCCTCGAATTCCTCGTTAAGTGTGACAGATCTTCTGTGGACTACATGTACGATTCGAGAGTCGTAATCACACCTAAGATCAGTGATACAAGTTAGGGTGTTTTTTTTCCAATTATTTATGCTACATTCTTCGGATTTGTTCGAAGACATAAAGGAATTACGTATTCCTTCATTGGTATCAGAGCCAACATTACTTGTATTCCTGATGATTAGACTCTGTTCATCGTATATACATCTTATTTTTGATGGAATTTTCCTGATTAAGGTATGTTTAGGAGAGGTTAGTGAGTTCTAGGCCTTTTTTGGAATTTTTTGGTTTCGAAAAATTGGATTTTTATTGCGTTATTGTGTAGTACCTGAAGAGACGATCGTTTCGAGTGGTCGTACGCCCTGAATAAAGGCCGGGAAGGCCGCCAGAATGGCTCCGGTGCCGGCGTTGGCAAACTGCCAAAGGGCAGTTTAGAAACTACGCGAAGTGGGCCGGATTTTGCGGCTTCATGGGCGGCGTGGGCGACGTGGGCTACAGGCCCAATTCGTGGGCCAAAAGTAAGAAAGAAAAAGGGGGTAGCCGGAGTGGGCTAGCTCGCACGGCCCACGGCCCGCGGGCCAGGGGCGCGCAGGCAGCCTAGCTCGCCGGTCCAACCGGCTTGGTTCATCCGATGCAGCTTGGCCAGGTCCAGCCTTGCCCAAACCGGCCGCCCGACCCGATTTTGCTTTGCCCGACCCGCTCCTCTCGACCTGGTTTTGTTCCGACCGACTTGCTCCTCCCGACCAGGTTTCGCTCTGCCCGACCCGGTTGACCGCGACTCGGTTGACCCGGCTGACTCCGTTGACCGTTGACCGGACTGTTGACAAAAAAAATTTGAAACTTTAGATTTGTGTAATCCATTGATTGACTATGTGTCATATGTGATTATTATGTGGATTTGTGAATTCCTAATCTTTTATGCATGTGTTGCAGGAAGGATACCTCGGTTCATTCGTTCACCCCACATTGTACGAACTCTCAGGCAATTGGAGAATTTGCTGGAGAGTAAGGAAAAGCTGAGAAAGTCTCGCTGGAGAAAGGGGACGATCGAGGATCACATAATTAAGGTCAATGGGCTTATCCAACATATCATTTGGTTGGGTGACGTTGCAATGGCTCAGGACGACAACATGGCGATTGCGTTTCGCTCCAAGCTCCCTCCTGTGTGGAGGAAGGCCCTTAACGAGGTCAAGGAGGTTGTGTGGGCCACGACCTCGGAGAGTCGTTATGAGAGATTGGTCTTGGAGTTCCTGAGGGAGTACAGGCTGAGAGAGGATGAGACCCTAGGCACCAAGTCCACGAGGTGGGGTCGTTATCCGAGAAGGGTTCCTAGGTGTCGGATATTCCTAGATTGTCTGATTAGGAAGTCCTTACCTGTTCTCATTAAGATGTGGCGCACATGAGTTGAGTTTGGCTTGGTTGCTTAGTCTCTAGTGTGGTTAGGAGACTAGTTATGTTTTTCTGATTCCAGTTTTTTCTTTTGGTTTGCTCAGTTGATACTATTTATCAGTTATTTCCTTTTCCTTGTTAGTTAAAAGTTTTTTTTGTTGTTCAAGGATAAATTTTATGTTCTTCTTGGCATTATGAATATCATGCCTTTATGGATGTTTATATTGTGTTATGACACAATTATGTGGTATGTTCTCCTAGTTATAAGTAACTAGATAGAACTGGAGATCTTGCCTAGATGATTATATTAGTGATGGTTTTAAATTAGGATTTTGTAATGACGATTGGATACAAAACGTGTCCTTTCGATTTCTTAACCTAAAGTGAAATTATTACTAATATAATTAACTAGTGTGAGATAATTGCATAAACGAAGACAAATAACATTCTTGTGCTTAAGTGTCTGCTGGACTTCGTGTTCAGAAAATAGCGTCAGCATCAAAGAACATAGTTGCTGAATTGAACAAGGGAGAAATATTGAACGACGATAATTTTGAAATTTGGAAGATAAAAATACAATATGTGCTGGAAGAGCAGGAAGTCTTAGAGGCTTTAAACCTGATCATGTAAGAACCTGAGGACGGAAATACTGCTTAACACAAGAGGGATAAGGATGCATTTGCTGCTTGAAAAAATAAGAATTCCACGGCTCGCATCATGCTGTTGAGCAGCATGGAGAATGACCTGATGTGAGAATTAGGACGTTTTGAGAACGCTAATGATGTGTGGAGTACATTGGCATAGAGATTTGGTCAGACGACAGTCACCAGACTCAAGCAGTTCACTGTATGTTTTGACTCGTACAAGATGAAGGCAGTATCTGAGGCATATGGCCAATATGATATGTAAGCTGAAAGATACAAGCCACATCTTGACAAACGAGCAGCAAGTGCAGGCAGTAATTCGTTTGCTTCCTCGTAGCCTGGAGCACATAAAAGTGCACTTGACCCACAACGAGAGCATTAAGACTTTTGAGGATGCTATGCGCCTCTTGGTAGCCAAGCCCGAATCTGATATTTACTATGCTGGATCAAGCTCACAAGGAGCTTCGGGTTTCAAGCGCAAACGTCAAGGTGGGTTCATAAGGTGGTCGAGGAATAAGACAAATCCGTCAGAGAAGAAACCGAAAGAGGACCAACAGAAGGATGTGAAGTGTCCCAAGAAGAAACTGAACATTTTGAGGGTGAAGTGTTTCAACTGTGGCAAGAAGGGTCACTTTGCTCGCGACTGCGCAAAGCCCAAAAAGGTAACCCTTGATACATGTGAAAGTGTCACTTATGTATCTAGTTTCGTCTTTCTGTCTGAATCTCATCCTTTGTAGACTGTAGATTAGGGAGCCACAGACTATGTAGCGAAAGAAAAAGGGGCCTTCGTGGAGTTCCGATGACTCCCACACGGAGCAAGTACATATACGTAGGAAACAACTCCAGAGCTGAGGTGAAAGGGATTGGCACCTGTCAGCTACAAATGCGTGGTGGTCGTATTTTATTTCTACATGATGTATTATACGCTCTTGAGATACGTCGGAATTTGGTCTCTGTGTTGGTTCCGATTAAACTTGGTTTCAGTGTGAATTTTCATGATCGTGGTGTATATTTGTTCTTAGGAACAAATTTGTATGGTTCTGGATATTTCCTCAATGGCTTCATCGTCTTGGATGTTGAACACCATAGTGTGAATGTGTGTTATTCCTTATTCACGTCCACTAACTCTAGCATTGATGACGTGAATGTGTGGCATGCTAGGCTTGGTCACATTGGACAGCAGCAAATGAACAGATTAGCCAAAGAAGGCTTATTAGGCAATATTAAAAATGTCGATTTGCCTGTTTACGAGCATTGCCTGTCTGGAAAAGCAACACGTAAGCCATTTGGAAAAGGAGCTAGAGCTGAACTTCCACTGCAATTAATCCATTCAGATGTCTGTGGTCCTATGAGTATTAGGGCGAGGCATGTGGCTGTTTATTTCATCACATTTATAGATGACTTTACCCGATTTGGATATGTTTATTTGATTGCCCATAAGTCCGAAGCTTTTAATTGCTTCGTGAAATTCTTGAATTTGGTAGAAAATCAATTAGACAAGAAGGTGAAGGCCTTAAGATCCGATTGAGGATGAGAATACTTATCTGATGAGTTCATAAGGTTTTATGATGAAAAATGGATAGATAGACAATTGTCTATTCCCTATACTCCGCAACAGAACTGTGTTGAAGAAAGGAGAAACATAACCCTTTTAGAGATGGTTAGATCTATGATGGCACAGGCTAAGCTCCCAATCACCTTTTAGGGTGATGCTTTGCTGACTACTGCCTTTATACTTAACCGAGTGCCTTCAAAATCAGTTGCTTCCACTCCATATGAATTATGGATAGGACGAAAACCCAACTTAGGTTTTATGAAATCATGGGGTTGTGCTGCTTATATTCACGAGCCATCTCATAAATATGACAAGTTAGGTCATAGAGGAAAGAATGGTATCTTTACAAGATACTCAGAGCACTCAAAAGGATATGTGTTCATAGGCGAGTAAGAAAGTGGGAGTGTGACTGAGATCGAATCAAGGGATGTCACATTCTTAGAGAATGATTTTCCTAAAAAGGGCGAAATAGGTGAAAATGTTTCCCTATTTGAGACCTTGGATATTGATGACAGAAACATAGGTATTATTCCAAGTGGGAGTGAAATGAGAAGAAGGGAATTAGTTCCCGAACAGTCTCTAATGGAACCACTTGACATGACAGTGCCATTGTCATCTGATCCGAGTGGGAGCAACACGATATTGAGAGATTCGCCCCCAATAAGACGAACAAGTCGTCAGAGAGTTCCCCGTCGACGTTTTGACGTTGAGGGAGAAGCTTTCATGGTTGCTCCACAAGATGAAATAGAACCAAGGAATGTAAATGAGGCTCTAAACGGCCTTGACAAGAATGAATGGATGAAAGCAATGGAAGAGGAGATGAAGTCTATGAGATCAAACCAAGTGTGGGAATTGGTTGATCTCCCTAAAGGACGAAAGGCTGTTGAGAACAAATGGGTTCTCAAGAAAAAACGAACAACTGATGGCTCAATTGAGAGGTATAAGGCTCGCCTTGTGGCGAAAGGGTTTACTCAATAGGAATGAATAGATTACGATGAGACGTTTTCCCCTGTAGTGAGATTTACCTCTATTCGCCTTATATTAGCTATAGTGGCAAGTATGGATCTCGAATTACATTAGATGGATGTAAAGATTGCTTTTCTCAATGGAGAATTGAAAGAAGAAATCTATATGAAACAACCTGCTGGTTTTATATCAGAAGGCCAAGAACGAAAAGTATGTCGACTTTTGAGATCGATATATGGCCTTAAGCAGTCATCGAGACAGTGGTATATATGGTTTCATAATGCCATAACGACATATGATTTCTCAATGATAGATGAGGATCATTGCGTATATATCAAGAGATCCAAGGATCAATTTGTGATCATATCGTTATATGTTGATGATATACTGCTTGCCGCAAGTAATTTGGAGTTTGTTAAAACGGTCAAAGATTGGTTGAGCACCAATTTTGAGATGAAAGATATGGGTGAAGCTGCGTACATCCTTGGAGTTAAGATTTTAAGAGATCATTTGAAGAGATTGTTGTCTCTTTCGCAAGAGACCTATATAAAGAAAGTTCTTGAACGATTTTGCATGCAATATTGCAAACCTAAAGACACTCCAATTGCAAAAGGCGTTGAATTGAGCAAGTGGCTTTGTCCTGAGACTTCTGAAGAGATGGAACAAATAATGAAGGTTCCATATAGACCTGCTGTCGGAAGTTTGATGTACGCTATGACATGTACAAGACCCAACATTTGTCATGCGGTTGGAATGGTTAGTAGATACCAATCCAATCAAGGTCAAGCACATTGGACCGCCGTCAAGAGGATTCTTCTATATCTAAAGGGTACTGTGGACTATTCACTGTGCTATCAAGGAAGAGATCTGCACCTTAAAGGCTATGGTGATGCTGATTGGGGAGGAGACTTAGATACAAGAATGTCTACCTTTGGATACGCATTCTTACTGAACAACGTCGCCATATTATAGAGTAGTAAGAAGCAGACATGCGTAGCCCAATCCACCATGGATGCAGAGTTCGTGGCTTTATCAGCAACAGTACAAGAGGGTGTTTGGTTGAGGAGATTCTTGGATCATCTAGGAGTCAGTAAGAGAGCTGTAGAATCATTGTTGGTTCATTGTGATAACTAGGCAGCGATCTCCTACATAAAGGATCCCAAGTATCATGGAAAAACCAAACACATAGATATCAAGTATAATTTTGTTAAAGACTTGGTAGCACAAGAGTTTGTGAATTACAGTACATATCTACACATAGAATGGTTGCGGTGCCAACGACTAAAGATGTTTTCAGTGGTCATGTAAAATCTCTAGGTCCGCGTAGAGGTTAATGTACTGAGTGTATGTATTTCCCAAAATATTCACAATGAATGAAAATGTTGTATTCATTACTAATCTTAATGTGATTGGTACGATATTTATGCAAGTTAACACTTTGTGTGTTAAGATAACACTTTGTGTGTTAAAAAAAGTATGTCGACAGATGAGATCGACCTACTCACACGGGTGATCACCTCTATTTAAATACGTTGAACAGAGATGAGACAGTTTAAGCTTGTTATCTAGGTGATAAATGAGAGCCCAAGCTTAAACCATATTGTCGCCTTAACAAAAGGGTTAAAATGAGGTCACATTTAATTTGTGACCGAAAGTGACATTGACCACGTGATTCACTTTGTCTGTCTTTATGCCAGATGTGAGTTCAGATGGAAGTTTTGAAAGAGTAGAAAGTGAACTCAATTTTAGATATTGTGTATATCTAAAATATCATCTGTACAGTATTATAAGGAAAGACATACGCTCCATGGAAAATGAGATGATACCGTAATACGTTTTTCATATGACGTATGCATAGTCGACCAAAAGGAGATGGCATAAGTTTTGATCTCAACTTTTTATGCCGTGTGAGACTCTGATGGAAAACGTTTCTCACCTAGTCCCCTTAAGACTCTAACCCATTCTCAAGATTCCTATTCCATGGTCGCTATCTTAGAATATTGCCAATGGTCATGTGTGATTCGATCTAATGGGACATCTTTAGAAAAGCGAGTTGGACTGGGATTAAGAGGTTTGAGGAAAGAGGAAGATCAACTTAGTGTCGCATTATAGAGATTGTGTTCACAGACCGGTCAATTATGATTGATGAGTTAATCATAATTGTGAATACAATACAATGTTGATAAGAGATCATGAGAGAGCAATGTAAATGCGGCTGTCTTTGATCTAGGGTACTGCATACTATCTACACTCTAAGCCCGAATTTTTGAGCGGTTGTACACTCTTAACGGATGTATGGCAAAATTAAAGCTCTTAGAGTATGCTGGTCGCACGGATTATCTGTCAATATGAAAGTCGACAAGAGGTTAATGAAGCGTTTAGCTCATCGTGGGCGAGTGGGAGATTGTTGGGTTTTATTATAAAGTGGGCCGCCCAAGATAGGCCGAACCCGGCCCATAACTCAAGGCAATTCAAATCTTTTTTAGAAGAAGATTTAGTAACCACCAAATTCATACTCTCCTAATTTCTCTCTCTCTCCCTCTCTCTCTCTCTCTCTCTCTCTCTCTCTCTCTCTCTCTCTCTCTCTCTCCAAGAAGAACGAACGTATGTTCTTGAGAATTCTCCAAGAGACGCTTCTTCGGGCATCCTCGAATTCCTCGTCAAGTGTGACAGATCTTCTGTGGACTACAGGTACGATTCGAGAATCGTAATCGCACCTAAGATCAGTGATACAAGTTAGGGTGTTTTTTTTTTCAATTATTTCCACTGCGTTCTTCGGATTTGTTTGAAGACATAAAGGAATTACGAATTCCATCAAAGATAAACTGCCCTTTTCTTCCTTCGTTTGTTAAAGGTTAAGGACACTCCAAGCACTTGGATTTATGTTCTCCCAAATATATAAAAATATGCTTTTAAATTTAAGAATATAATTATAACCATGACTCGAGCAAATTATCAAATATGCTATAGGCAAAAAGATAAAGAGAGTTGAGAGAGGAATGCTTGGTTTTACAGGTCGGTGCCTGCTTTATTCCGTGATCCTGATCGAGAGTTATGCGCAACCCACCGGTCGAAAGCCTACACAGAGGTCGGTTGTTGATGGGGCCAATTCAATATAATGATTGATTAGTTTCATTAAACTTGTTGAAGTTGGACAGTCGAAGACTAGAGGTCGGACGTTCAAAATTGAGCATGGCTCAACTACTGAGCATTCAAAAGGTGAGATATAGGCATTCGAATCTAGAATAGTCGCATGTTGAATTTCCGAATGTATGTTTAGCAAAGCTTCTATTTTCAAGAGTAATTTCCTTTTAGAAGTTTTTTTTTTCTATTTTCTATTTTTTGGATAAGTTTCTTTACAAAGAAATGTGTTTAGTAATTGTTATTGCTAAAATTGAAAAAGAATATAAATGTGTTTAACACAAAATTAATTTTCTGATATTTTTCTAATTTTTTTAAATATTTTCCTTTTTTCTTTTCATTTTTTCTTTTTTTTCTTCCTTACAATCATTGGCCACAAACAACCGGCCAAATTTTACCCAAAAAAAATGATCGGCCAAAGACTTGGTCGTCAAGGCTAGCTTGCCAGTCCTTGGTGATGCCAACCTCTCAACAGCTGAGGGAGGCTTGAGTTCGCTTGGCCACCATGAGATCGAGCCTGGCCTTACTTGGACATGACAAGGCTCGACCTGCGGCAGCTAAGCAAGGTGGAGCCTCTCCAATGACTAAGTGAGGCTTGACCACCTAACCTTTCTACAAGGTTGGCCTTGCCAAACTCGCCCTTTGCCCTACCTTAGCGAGGTGGACCTTGCCTAGCCACAACAAGGTTGAACTTAGTCGGAAGTTGGCGAGGCGAGCCTGAGGTCGATAAGGTCAAGGACATTTGCCAAAGTCCTAGCTGATAGCCAACTGGTTGATTATCGGCCATCATTGAAGCTCGAGGTTAGAGAAATAAAGAAGGAAAAGAGAAAAAGAAAACAAAAAGAGAAAAAAGCTTTGTTCTAAGAAATTGTTTTGAGAATAAAAAGCAATTCCAAATATATTCCCTAACTTTTTTTAGGGAATAGAAAAATTAACTGACGTATAAATAAATCTCTGTTCTTTTTCTATTCTCAAGAAAAAAGAATAGAAAAATAGAGAAATCAGAAACATTACTAACCGCAGCCTAAGTGTTGAAGATTCAACTTTCTTCAGATTCTTGAGCAAGATAGCTGCAAGGTCAATTGGCCAAACCATACATGGACGAATGTTCTTTTCAATTGCTTCTTTGCAACTTCTACTCCTCTTGAAGCTCATGAACCCACACAAGATCAATAGAACAAACTCCACAAAAGAATTGGATAATTTAGTTATTCAATTTGACAAGCTTTTGTAATCATCAAAACTAATTTAGCCACAACAAGGTTGAACTTAGTCGGAGGTTGGCGAGGCGAGCCTGAGGTCAATAAGGTCAAGGACATCGGACGAAGTCCTAGCCGATAGCCAACTGGTTGATTATTGGCCATCATCGAAGCTCAAATGTTAGAGAAATAAAGAAGGAAAAGAGAAAAAGAAAAAAAAGAGAAAAAAGCTTTGTTCTAAGAAATTGTTTTGAGAATAAAAAGCAATTCCAAATATATTCCCTAACTTTTTTTTAGGGAATAGAAAAATTAACTGACGTATAAATAAATCTCTGTTCTTTTTCTATTCTCAAGAAAAAAGAATAGAAAAATAGAGAAATCGGAAACATCACTAACCGCAGCCTAAGTGTCGTAGGTTCAACTTTCTTCATATTCTTGAGCAAGACAACTGCAAGGTCAATTGTCCAAACCATAGATGAACGAATGTTCTATTCAATTGCTTCTTTGCAACTTCCACTCCTCTTGAAGCTCATGAACCTACACAAGATCAATAGAACAAACTCCATAAAAAGAATTGGATAATTTAGTTATTCAATTTGAGAAGCTTTTGTAATCATCAAAACTAATTTAGCCACAACAAGGTTGAACTTAGTCGGAGGTTGGCAAGGCAAGCCTTAGGTCGATAAGGTCAAGGACATCGGGCGAAGTCCTAGTGGACAGCCAATTGGTTGATTATCGGCCATCAGCGAAGCCTAAGGTTAGAGAAATAAAGAAGGAAAAGAGAAAAAGAAAAAAAAAAGAGAAAAAAGCTTTGTTCTAAGAAATTGTTTTGAGAATAAAAAGCAATTCCAAATATATTCCCTGACTTTTTTTTAGAGAATAGAAAAATTAACGACATATATAAATAAATCTCTGTTCTTTTTTTATTCTCAAGAAAAAAGAATAGAAAAATAGAGAAATCAGAAACATTACTAACCACAGCCTAAGTGTCGGAGGTTCAACTTTCTTCAGATTTTTGAGCAAGATAACTACAAGGTCAATTGTCCAAACCATACATGGACGGATGTTCTATTCAATTGCTTCTTTGCAACTTCCACTCCTCTTGAAGCTCACGAACCTACACAAGATCAATAGAACAAACTATATAAAAGAATTGGATAATTTAGTTATTCAATTTGAGAAGCTTTTGTAATCATCAAAACTAATTTAGGGTGAACAGTCTTTCTTGTGGTGACAAAACCCCTAACCAAGTTTGTCAAATATCCAAATTATGTGAGAAAAAATTCATATAATTCCCTCTTAATAAAAAAAAAACCACATAAGTCCCATAAACTCTAATTTGAAGGGACAATGAAAACATCATATTGCTCCCCCTTCTTGTCATCAAATCAAAAAGGGTATAAACAGGTAAAGAACACGATATCATAAGTACATATCAAAGAGAATTAATAGTTATACCAACCCAATATAAATTGAAAAAAAAGGTCAAAGAAACATCATGATGACCGCAAGGATTCATCTGGGCGGGAAGAGATGCAGGTTTTGAGTGGTGAAATACTCAGTGAGTTGACGTGCCTTGGGAGCTTCATCTCTCAAGGTACTTTTACCTCGAAATTCGTTCGTCTCGCCATGAAGAGCTTGAATCTCCGCTATAATTTCACCTATGCTTGGGAGAAAACCTCGATAGACTTGTCATTGAGCGGCTTGATTTTGAGTAGATTCATGTCTAGTGGCCACCACTTGACCACCATTTCAACAACCCATTGACGAGGAGAACCTCACTCGTCCTCACCATTCCAAGCAAACATACAAACTCACCCACCGTTTGGCTTTGACAATGCTCATATTCGACAAACCCACGATGTACTGGACGATCTACGCAAGCACCATGCTAGAAAGAAGATTGGTCGGAATGGTGGCCACAAACTTATACATATTCTTCAAGATGCATAACTCTATTCCAATTCGAAACATCATCGTGAGGCAATCATCAGCAACCACATCACGGTGTCCCCTGATAGGCAGTGTAGAGTGATACATAATACCAAGAATAACTCACATTTCAACGTATTTCTTGAAACGCTAAGTGCTTAGTGTAACGATCTGAATATGAAGTAAAGCACGGAATAAACGAAGTAATAAGAGAAAAGTATAGACGATCAAACACAGAAGATTATAGTGGTTCGGCTTAATCCAAGCCTACGTCCACTTTGTCTAGAGACAGCCAATTGGCTGTTTATCACTAGTATCAAAAGAGATAGTACAATCAGATCACTTTCTCACTATCACTCTTTCAATACAATCTTTCGTTTACAATCAAATACTTTGATGATTTCTCTCTTTATTTTTCTCACAATGGATGCACTATAAATAGTCTTCTCCTTTGGTTACCGTTTAGCCTTCCATAAGTATCATCCATGATATGTCCGTTGGAAGCTCAATGATTTCTTTCCAAAGATAGATCGTGTAACCAAGAAAGGAAAGGATAAAATCAGATATGATTTGATCATTTGATCGATAGCTTCGGTTGAGCATTGATACGTAAATGCTATTCATCCTATATTGTATCTCAATCAAAAGATCTCTTAAAATCTCTTTGACTTTCTGTGTATAGATCTGAGAATCTTGATCTACCGAACTCCATTACCTTCTGGATATAAGTTCTACAAATTATCTTTTCCTTCTAAACATCTCCTCGTTCTGCATATAAGATCTTCTAATAGGATTAACCTTCTGAACTTTTCTTTCTTCTGCATATGATATCATCTGGTTTTGTCACTATCAAAATACTCTTCAACAATCTCCCCCTTTTTGATGGTGACAAAACTACCCTGCAGATTCGTTCTATAGCAACATTTGTATGAAGAAACATTTAAGTAGCTATCATAACAAAATGTCAGAATGTCAATTGAGGCAGAAGGTCAAAACATCCAAAAAACCAACACTTGCAACTAAAGTATCCAAGTATCCAAAAAATTCAGTAAACAAACGATCTGCAGATGTTCTCCCCTTTTTTGTCAGCAATCAAAAAGGATCACGGCTTGGGAGGAACACGGACGAGGGTAATATCCATAGTGTTAACAGCCTGGATAAGATTTTGGACATCCCCAACAAGGGCATGCACGACTGCATGAAGATCATCAATCTTCTTATGCATCCCAGCAGAAAGATCATCAATCTTCTTATCCAAGGCATGCATACGATCAAGCGCCGCAGCCTGCTGCTCCTCAAGATGAATGAAAGCTGCTTGAAGTTCGGCAATAGCTCCAGAAGAAGCAGAAGCAGAAGGAGAAGGACTCTCTCGTGGCAGACTCACCTGAGGTTGCGGAGATGGAGAAACTCCCCCTGTTTGAAGGTGAGAAGGCGATGGAGCATCCAAGGAGGGCCGTGGCAATTTAGAAGGTAGTTGTGGTGATCCAGGTTCATGCTGAGATGTGGAGGATGTGTGAGAAGCAGGATCATCGGAGGAACTAATAGATACTTGACCTCGTGCAGAACGGGAGGAAACAGTTGCTGGAATAGCCTGCGGAGAAACAGATAAGGCAGGATCGACCGGAGGTGTAGAAGGAATTTCAGAAGGAGCAGGTAGTGGTTCACTGAACAGAGGATCCGTAACTAGTAAGGCAGAGCCAGTTGCTTGGGGCACTCTGCCACCGTTGGAATGTGAAGCACTGGATTCATCTCTGAGAGCAATAGATCGAGACTTCTTCTGTTTTGAAGATCCAGCAGATTTGACAATCTCCTTACGCTTTTTAGAGCCAGGCATTCCAGAGGGACTGGAAAAGTCAGGAAGCCCCATCAGTTTAGGAATTTTCATCTTTCCGATCGAATTTTTGTCAACCACAGAATGAGGAAGGATAGTTGCAGTCAACGAAGTGGGTATGGATATCTTCAGACGATGAAATATCTGTGTGATGAGACTCCCATATGGAAGAAGACCAGAAGGTTTCACCAATGCCCTGTACATCTGCAACAGAATAATGTGTGGAAGACTAATGGGCCAGCGCATATCAAGAGCATACATCAATCTAGCTTCAGACTTGGATATATCTATTTTGGAAGCAGACTTTGGACGAAGCACATTGATGACAACTTTGTGAAGCAGAATATGATCTGCTGTCATGCGAGAATACATCAGCTTTCCTTGAGTAGAATTGTTCCGAGTAAAATATCTCAAAATATCCTCATCAGTAACTTCCTTGGAGACAAACTCAGCACGAGGAACTTTCAGAAGGTTAGCCAAATCATATACAGAAAACCCATGGATGACATTGGTGACCGAGAAGGAAATAGAGTTTCTGGTTGGAAAAGACAAATTCGAGTAAAAGTAGGCAGTTAACTCCTTGTAGGCAGGCACCTCCTCGGTGCAAAAGAACTCAAATTTGTGACTTTTCAATAGACTTCTTAACTTTATTTTGATGCGATCCAGAAAGTCAAAATCGATCGTGCGAGGGGGCATCACACCTCTATCAAGCAGTGTCTGATAAACCTGATGATGGTTCTCAGACCGAAAAAGATTATCAGCAGTTCCAGAGTCTTTGTTTGTAATACCTTGTCGTGGAACAAAAATCGAGTACAACTTCTCATCATCATCAGGTATATGAGCCAATTTGGAAGAAGGCTCAGGAGAGCTAACCAAGGCAGGCGACGGAGCAGGGGAGCGAGGTCGAGTAATGCCACATTCTTCGACGATTTGCAGAAACGCATCAAGAGAGGAATATCCCTCTCCCTTCAAATATCGATTAATAGAAGAATGTGGTTCATCGGAACGTACCATCTGAGTATATGTGGCATAGATAACTTTGACAGCTTTGCTCTGAAGAGGGACCCCTTCGTCAATGTCCTCCATTGGAGAATCTTCGGTGAGGTCAAAATGAGTGGGACCAGAAGCAGACCCAAAGTGTTTGTCGGCCAACCGAGATGATTTACGGGTCCTAGACATGGAGAAAATCGAGTGGAACGGACGAGCACAAAGATGCAGACAAGGCGATAAAATAGGGCTAGGGTTTGTAGAAAGGGCAAAAAGTCGATCGAGTGTTTTGAGAAAGAGAGAGACTTTTGCGGAAAAGAAGATAAGAAGAAATCCAAGTATTCTAAAAATATAAAAGAGAAAGAGGGAAAGACGGTTTTATTTTGGAAGAAACCAACTCTAGTTTTTTTTTGTTTTTGAAAAAGGATCCGAATAAATAGGCAATAAATAATAGTCAAGTACCGAGAACATACTTGTTCAAAAATAACGGTCGAAAATCTTCAAACACGAAGCCTAGAAAGAGAGAATATTCAGACGATCTCTGATGAATTCGAATGATCGTTTGTCCAAGGCTTTTGTGAAGATATCGGAAAGCTGATTCTTGGAGTCAATAAAAGTGATAACAACATCATTCTTCTGAACATGATCATGGATGAAATGGTGACGAATCTCGATATGTTTGGCACGAGAATGAAGGATAGGATTCTTGGTTAAATCTATAGCACTTGTGCTATCACATCGAATTTCAACACAGTATTTCGAAATTCCAAAGTCTTGCAATTGTTGTTTCATCCACAGAATTTGAGAACAACAACTGGTTAGAGCCACATATTCAGACTCTGCAGTATACATAGCAACAGTATGCTGTTTGCGAGAGAGCCAGGAAACTAACATGTTTCCAAGCAGCTGACAATTGCCCGTTGTACTTTTGCGATTAAGTCTGCAGCCAGCCATGTCAGCATCAGAATAACCAAGAAGTGTGAAATTCCCGTCCTTGGGATACCAAAGACCAAAGTTTGAAGTAGTCGCAATATACTTGATTATTCGTTTCACAGCCGTGAGATGTGATTCCTTAGGATCAGATTGAAATCTAGCACAAAGACAAACACAGAATAGAATGTCAGGACGAGAAGCAGTGAGATATAGAAGTGATCCTATCATACTCCTGTAAAGCTTCTGATCAACAGGACGTCCTTCTGTATCTTTATCAAGTTTGGAAGTGGTAGACATAGGAGTATCCACTCTTTTACAATTTTCCATACCGAACTTCTTGATAATATCTTTGGCATACTTCTCCTGAAATATGAAAGTCCCATGATTGGACTGCTTAACTTGAAGACCCAGAAAGAAGGTTAGCTCACCCATCATACTCATTTCGAATTCACTTTGCATATCTCTTGCAAAGTTCTGACAAAGAGTTTCATTAGAGGATCCGAATAAAATATCATCTACATATATCTAGACTAACAGAAAATCCAGATGAACCCTTTTTATGAACAGAGTAGTATCAACTTTACCTTTGACAAAACCATTAGAAAGAAGAAAGTTACTCAATCTCTCGTACCAAGCTCGAGGAGCTTGTTTTAATCCATAGAGAGCTTTCTTCAATCTGAGAACATGATTGGGCTTAATAGGATCTTCAAACCCAGGAGGTTGAGCAACAAAGACTTCTTCTTGAATAAAGCCGTGAAGGAATGCACTTTTGACATCCATTTGAAATACCCTGAAATTATTAAAGCAAGCAAAGGCAAGTAACAGAAGTATTGCTTCTAACCTTGCAACAGGGGCGTAAGTCTCGTCATAGTCAATTCCTTCTTCTTGAGTATAACCTTTAGCTACAAGTCGAGCCTTGTTACGAATCACCAGACCATCTTCATCAACCTTGTTTCTGAAAACCCACTTGGTTCCAATGATGGTTTTTCCTGGAGGCTTAGGAACCAGTTCCCAAACATCATTGATAACAAATTGCCTCAACTCGTCCTGCATAGCTTCTATCCAGCTATCATCTATAAGAGCATCATCTACCTTTTTGGGTTCGTGAGTAGATACAAGAGCAATAGCACTTGATTCCAACCTTTCTTCTGGCAATATTAACTTACGAGATCGAGTTTGTATACCTTGATCAAGGTCTCCAATAATAAGATCAATAGGATGACTAGACTTATGCTTCCAGTCCTTTATAACACTTGAAGAGATCTCCGGTACACGGTCAGAAGATGAGACTAATGGTTTATCAAACCCAGAAGATGAACAAACATAGTGATCTATAGATGAATCAGTCTGAGTGAAATAGTTAACAGGTAGAGATCCTTCTGTATTAGAAACAGACTCAGAAGATTCATTGTCTGAAAATTTCACATGAAATGATTCTTCAACTACTAGAGAATTTTTATTGAAAACTCTAAAGGCCTTGCTAGTAGAGGAATAACCCAGGAAAATACCTTCGTCTGATCTGGCGTCAAATTTTCCTATACGATCACTTGAGTTCTTGAGAAGAAAACATTTACATCCGAAAACATGGAAGTAAGACACATCAGGTTTCTTTCCCTTAAATACCTCATAGGATGTCTTCTGTAGAATTGGCCTGAGGAAAACTCGATTAATGATATAACAGGCAGTAGACACCACTTCAGCCCAAAATCGTGAAGGTAAATTGCTTTCGATAAGCAAAGTGAAGAGAAAGAATGAACAATACCATATTCATCACAAAATGTAGAGAAATCTTGATTGTCAAATTCTCCTCCGTGATCAGATCGAATAGAAGAAATAAAGTACCCTTTCTCATTCTGAATTTGTCTTGCAAACCAAGAGAAAATAGAGAATGTTTCAGACTTGGTTGCAAGAAAGTAAACCCAGGTGAAACGAGAATAGTCATCAACTATGACTAAGCAAAATTTCTTTCCTCCAATACTTTGAGAGCGAGTTGGTCCGAATAAATCCAGATGAAGAAGTTGAAGACCTCGAACTGTAGATATTTGACTGACAGACTTAAAAGAACTTTTTACCTGCTTTCCCAGAATACAAGAAGTACAAAGATCTGAACTTTTGAAAGGAATAGAAGGGAGACCCCTCACAAGCTTCTTGGAGGAGAGTTTAGCAAGTTGTTTCAAATTAGCATGACCAAGTTTCCTATGCCACAGAATTGCCTCTTCCTGCAAAGTAACTAGACATTGCAAATTTTCTAGATTAATATCCAGAAGGTAAATATTACCATGTCTACGTCCAGTAAAGACTTGTGAGTTATCCTTGCTGAATCCAGAACAAACTCCTTCTTGAAAGGTAATCTTATATCCAGAATCACATAATTGACTGATGCTGAGTAAGTTGTAGTTCAGGCCTTTAACAAGTGAAACCTTGTTGATAACAAGATTTCCGATTTTGACTGTCCCAGTGCCGATGATCTTTCCATTACTATTACCTCCGAAAAATACTTTTCCACCATCAATATTTACTAGATTGATGAAAAAATCTGAATTTCCAGTTATATGTCTCGAGCATCCACTGTCTAGATACCACTTCATTTTATTTTTCAAGGATACCTGCAAATAACAAAATACTCAAACTTTCTTTGGTACCCAGACTTTCTTGGGTCCAGTAACAGTCCTTTTTGGTACCCACATTCTTTTGGGTCCAGTAGAGTTAGTAGAAAAACCAAATAATCCAAACACAGAAGATTTTGATTTAGAATGTTCTCTATCAAGATATTCTGAATTATTCGAGGAACGAAAAAGAGAATCATCTCCAACAGGTTTGACAAAAACCTTTTTAAAATGATCTTCATAAACCTTTTTAGAAGGTCTTTGCATTAGTCTTTCTTTGACTTTAGGAAAGTCAATCAAAGGAACCGTTGTAGAAGACATTCCTAAACCTTCTTTTTTAAAATACGGCCTTTGAATGGAAAGAATTTTTTTCAGCTTCTCAGATCCATTAGAGAATCTTTTAGAAAGGCAAGAGAAATCAGATTTTAAACAAACGTTTTCTTTTTCAAGAGAATCAACTTTTTGCTCAAGACAAGAAGAATCTTTTTGTAAAATCTCAATTTTTTCTTTCAAAAAGACTTCCTGTCGTTTGAGTCTCTGATTTTCCTTTTTTAAATCAGAAACCTCCTTAAGAGAATCTTCTAGATCAGAACAAAGTTCATCAATGTATCTAGCAATTTTAATAGGAACTCTGAGATTACTTACCTGATTTTCATTGTAATCAGATTCATAGTCGGAATCAGAACCATCAAATGAATCAGAATTTGCCATAAGACAGACATTGAATTGATCATCACTCGATTCACATTCAGTGTCGCTCCAGGTTTCAGCTTTGAGAGCTCTTTTGTATTTCTCATCTCTTCCCTTTTTGAGTAAGGGACAGTCGGGTTTTATATGACCTTTCTTCTTGCAATTAAAGCAAGTAACATCTGCATATTGTCCTTCAGCTTCTGTACTTTGTCTCAACGTATTCTGCTGATAGTATCTCGGTCTCTGTCTCTGAAAATTTTGTTGACTGTTGCTTAATCTGTGCTTTTGGAAACTCTGTTGACCATCTTCCATTCCTCTCCTTTGTGAGTTCATTTGATTTGAACTGCTTCTGTTGTTCCTGTTGAACTTCTTGAATCTTTTCACCAGGAGTGCTATTTCTTCATCATTGAGATAGTCTTCTGAATCTGCATCATTAAAATCCTCATTAGATTTTAATGCTAAAGTTTTCTTACCTCTAGTGTTCTCAGTCTCAACAAGCTTTTCTTCTTCATAAGCTTGGAGAGTTCCAACAAGCTCATTAAGGGATAAAGGTTGAATCCGTTGAGTTTCTCTGATGGAAGTTTTAATATAAGTTCATTCGAAAGTAAGACCACGAAGAAGTTTGTTGACTTTCATCTGTCCTTCAACTGGATGACCTTGATAAGCTAGGCCATTTGTGATTTCAGTAAACCTACTGAACATGTCAGTAATGCTCTCCCCTTCCTTCATTTTAAAAGACTCATACTGATTGAGAAGAATATTCGTTCTGGTCTCCTTAACTCGATCTGTGCCTTCATAAGTTACACTTAGAATATCCCATATTTCCTTTGCTGAATCACAAGAAGAAATACGATTATATTCAGAAGTAGATAAAGCACAATATAAAGAATGAATAGCTTTAGCATCAGTATCCTGTCTTTTCTTTAATTCAGATTGAGTCAGAAGATTAGAATCTGAAGATATTTCTTTGCCAGATGAAGAATTCGGAGAAACGCCATTTTGCACCAATTCCCACTCTAGTGGATCTTTTGCTCTAAGGAATGCTTTCATCTTGTTCTTCCATATGCTATAATCCTTTCCATCAAAAAGAGGAGGACGAAAGTGACTCTGTCCTTCCATCAGACCTGTAGCACTAGCCATTGATTGTTCTGCTCAGAAGTACAAACACTTCAAAAACGAGCAACCTGGCTCTGATACCAATTGAAACGCTAAGTGCTTAGTGTAACGATCTGAATATGAAGTAAAGCGTGGAATAAACGAAGTAATAAGAGAAAAGTATAGACGATCAAATACAGAAGATTATAGTGGTTCGGCTTAATCCAAGCCTACGTCCACTTTGTCCAGAGACAGCCAATTGGCTGTTTATCACTAGTATCAAAAGAGATAGTACAATCAGATCACTTTCTCACTATCACTCTTTCAATACAATCTTTCGTTCACAATCAAATACTTTGATGATTTCTCTCTTTATTTTTCTCACAATGGATGCACTATAAATAGTCTTCTCCTTTGGTTACCGTTTAGCCTTCCATAAGTATCATCCATGATATGTCCGTTGGAAGCTCAATGATTTCTTTCCAAAGATAGATCGTGTAACCAAGAAAGGAAAGGATAAAATCAGATATGATTTGATCCTTTGATCGATAGCTTCGGTTGAGCATTGATACGTAAATGCTATTCATCCTATATCGTATCTCAATCAAAAGATCTCTTAAAATCTCTTTGACTTTCTGCGTATAGATCTGAGAATCTTGATCTACCGAACTCCATTACCTTCTGGATATAAGTTCTACCAATTATCTTTTCCTTCTGAACATCTCCTCGTTCTGCATATAAGATCTTCTAATAGGATTAACCTTCTGAACTTTTCTTTCTTCTGCATATGATATCATCTGGTTTTGTCACCATCAAAATACTCTTCAACATTTCTGTCTTGCATTAGGGTTGTTAGCCAACGCTGACATGATCACCAAAATATCTCTCCTCATTCACCATCATACTGAGCAAGAGTATGTTCTCAGTCAAATTTTCGGTGCATCTTTGTGGAGTTGAACTATTTGAGCAGTATATCATTCTCATTTACATAAGATCTCAGGGTTTGTATATTGTTCTAAGTTAGCATAAAACCTCTTTACCAAATCAAGATATATCATTCTCTCAGAGATTTTCCTTTTGAAAGATAGATGAGCAAAACAATCAATGGATTGAATTTAAAGGAAAAAAAAACAATCAATGGATTGATACTAAAAGAACCAAAAGATGTTATTTTATAATAATGTGATCCGGTTCAACGTGTAATTGCCCATACTATCTAATCTTGGAGAAGGTAATTGACTAGAGAAATCCATTCTCTAATAATTTTAAATCAGATTATCAATCAATTTTCATCAATAACTAGATGCTATTAGTAAAAGATTTCTTCATGTTTCCACATTTGACCTTGGTTACATATGAATTTTTCTTGTTCATGTACAATCAACATGTCTAGTCCTCTATGTTTTCTAACAATTGGTATTAAAGTGTGTAGATATCTCTATCTTGATGAATTCCATTTGGCTTTCAATTGAATTAAATCAGGGTCAATTTCGAGCAAGAATAGAAATCGTCGATTCCGTCCAAATTCTGACAACCCACCGCCCAGATTTGGACCAGTACGGTTGCATCTTCATGGGTAATGAAAGCCCTAAGGCAATTCAACATTTGGTTGATCATTAGAGGGCAATTGCGTGGCGAAAATTGGGGGCTAGAGTTTAAGGGTTGGTAAGAAATTTTGTTTGAATCCAGTCGATTTTTTGGCCATTTCTTTTATTCCTTGGACCTACGTTGTCATGCCGACATGGTCTACAAAACCCACCATTTTATTTGACCGGAGATGGGCTATCAAAGCAAAATCAGACGGTGGAAGGTGTGGCGAACATGTAGAAAGGGCGAACTGGTGTGAGGAAGAAGGTGCGTGGAAACCTCTTGCACTGCAGTCGTAGAAGCGTGGACTCCATGAGCCATGTGTGAGGAAACATGGGCGCGTGCACTACAACCACCTTGTGGGGGCAACTATGGACAATCGTGGCTGCGCAGTTATTAGCCATGCACGAGTTTATTCCTCTTTAGGAGTGACCATTATAAACTGCTCATTTGGGAATCCCGGTTTCGGATAGTTCTAAGAAGTAATGGTCCGGTTTTTGGTTCTGGGGATGGAATCGCCCACTCGGACTGAAACTATTTTTATTTATTAAAAAAATAAAATATAAAAAATTATACATTAGTTTTTTTTTTTGGTGGATCGACTTGCCTAAGCCCATCATTTATACTGTGAGCGCACTGTCCGGCCACACAGTTGCTAGTCCTCATGAAATTGAAGTCGATAGTCATCGTTGTCCCCAATTATTATAGCTATCCATGCAACGAAAAGTACGTAAAATTTCTATATGAATGTCCTTCAAGCTTCCAGACAAAATACATAAGGATAGTATATAGTAAACATTATTATAAATAAAAAAAGGAAAAAAAAGAAAATAGAAAAAAAAACAGTGGAAGAAGAACATCCTTCCAAGGGATGAGCTGACGCTGGTACAAGAGTAAAGTGACAGTTCCTAATGGAGCTTTCAAGTTTCCTTCCTTCCTTCTTTCGTTTCTTTTTTTATAATTATCCATCCAAGAATTAGACCGAGAACAGGACCGAACCGCCTAATCTGGTCCGGTCTAGCTCCCGATTCCCTTAGGAACTAGGAACCAATCACTCCTACTCCAATTCTATCGAATTTTCCTATTTCGCCCTTGTGAGCTCGATTTACGATTTTTCCTAACCTACACATCAATTTTATAGTTTTGCCCTTTTGGTGAGTAAATTTTTTGATTTGCCCCCTTTACTATTCCACAATTTTGCCCCTCTCGAATTTATTTACATTTCTACCCTTGTGTGATTACTTAAGGTACCAAAGGCCATGTGCTTATGTATAGACAGATTGATAACCTGGAGATAGTTGGATTCCAGATTCAAACTCGGACTACACCGACTGCATTGATCCTCGAAAATCAACATCTAGATACATTTATATATTATCTAGTGAAGCCGCGTCATAGAGGAGTGCAAAGAAAATTTTGGTTCCCACTTCCACTATAGAACCTTAGTTTATTTCCTATTTTAAGGCCAACTCACTTGGTGTATGATTGGAGAGCTTCTTTTATGGCATAGAATTGTGGATTCTATCATTAGGCAATCAAAAATATTTTCAACTATAGTGTTCATGGTTAAAAACTGAAAAAAAGTGATAGTCGAAGCAAGCACAATGAAATCAAATATTCAGCCAAAGAAAGTGTGTCAAAGAGAACAAAGTAGTCATTGAATATGTTGGTATTGAATTGATGTTAGCTAATTTTTAATTAAAGGCATACCGCCAATGAGTTATAAGAATCATATGGTTATGATAAGAATTAATTATATATCATGTAGATTTTCGTCATATGGGCAAACTTGAGAAACTCTTACTCAGTCGTGATGTTTTCTCAATTTTGGTGAATAAATTTATTCATTATAAGAATAACAATAATTTTTGACCCAAAATAAATATAGAGTTTATTTATTAAATTGTGTTATCAAATATGGTAGCTTATCTAGAAGAGATAAGATGCATTACAATACATGGAAAATAATACTTGTTCTAAGAGGACCATCACCATAATTCATGTGTTTTTTTTTTGTCTTCAATACAATTTTATGGATTCAGTTTAATACTTCATTGATGGAATATTGAGATCAAGCGAGAGAATATTATATCATTATAATATGATCTCACATTCGGTATATAATTGCCTATATTAATTCATTAAAATTTTATTGTCCACGTTTGAGTTATGCGATGATTGCAAAAAATGCATTACTTTTTAATGGGAGAAGTCATATGTGAAAGGGCATGAGTGACTTTAAGGATCTTCTAAATCAAATCATCTTATTATTTAGAAAACATATCATTTAATTTCAGGAGGCCAATTGATTAGATGAATCCGCTCTTTGATTATTCGACATTCCGCAATTCAGATTCTCAATCAAATTTCACTAATGGCTAGAGGTTAGTAAATATTTTTTTTCATGTTTTCATATTATATCTTGGTTAAGTGTGAATGGTGTTTGTTCATGCATAATCAAGACATTCAGCCCTTTAGTCTGACAAAATATTCTTCCAATATATCATTTTTAGGTCTATTTGAATCCATATGTATGGGAAGAAATCCAGTCAAATAAAGACTTTTTCTTTCGATCATTTGTAAACTATTTAAAGATGAATGCCTAGGTACAAAGAGTTGAAGAAGGAAGTTGTAGTGAACCAAAGCCGATTGCTCTTGATAGCAAGGGTTGATGCTCGATTTATGCAAGGTGTTGACACCCTAAGCGTGTCACCCGCTCTCGCAACCTAACTTGGTGTTTTTATTTTCTCATTTCTTTGACAACACAAGCGGAAGCACGAAAATACATCCACACCCGACAATCAAAACATGGAAACCGCCATTAGATTTACAAAAGAAGTCTTTCATTAAATTAGTTGGGTTACATCACTTCTAAATTTACAAGCTAAACCTATCTTGGGCAATAGGCGGGGTCCCAAGCCACTGCTCCAAAATTTGACCCCCCAAGTGGAGTCATCTCAGTACAATAAACTCAAGATTATTGCCTTCTCCATATTATAACCCCTATAAGCTATGAAATTATTGGCAAGGACTCACGAGATCCCCATAGAAAGGCATGTACCAACATTGATACATGTCGAAAACCCAATCATTAAGTCCAATATATACCCATACCATGGTGTCGTAATATTAATAAGTTACGTTCTTCATGGCATTCACCATATATCATGGTTGACGATTTTTATGGTAAGCAGCATCTTGAACCGATCGGAACATCTATATTCATATTCTATCTCTAAAAGGATATAAATAAAAATGAGCTTACACCTAGTAAGTAAGAGTCTTAGCGCCGAGGTCAAAGAATCACTTAGGACTCAACTTGGTTTAAAAACATGTCAATGATCGATCAATAGTAATGCATAAAGCACATGGTTGAGTTGATGATTCCTAGCATTCTTTCTGAGCTCTCTCAGTGGACTCTCTTCAAATAGAATCCTCACGTTATACCTAACAAAACTTCACAACTTCATGGCATCCCTACACCACATCCTAGAGGCATCCCTGTACAACTAGGGGGCATCGCCAACTCCCGGTGGCAACCCTATAATACCTCGCAGGGGCTATCCCTATCTCCTCAATTAAATAGAGACCTCACGACCCTTGTTAGGGCGTACCCGAATCTCTTTTCAGATTCATAACCCAATGCAATCTAGGCATGTCATTCACAATGTAAAGACCACATCATTGGGCGACATTTTACATGGCCCTCACATGCCAAGCACTAAGAGAGAACACCCATCTTAGCCTATAGGAAACTTACTCACCTTGAAGGTTGTTATTACCTCAAACTTACTGACAGCAAGAGACGGTCAAGAGAGAGTGAGGGTGGCGAAGAAAAGGAGAGGAGGTGGTGTGTGACAAAGGGGAAAGGAGGAGAGGAGGTTTGGGGGTGGCTTGACAAGAAGTGCCCTCCCCTATTTATAGCTTCCATCCTTGCCATCAGGATTATTATATTAATTAGAGAATTCTGTCATTAATTAGAGGATCTAACTTGACCAAATGATTTGCTCCCAACTTCATACTCTAATGTTTAGGTAGCATTTAATTGGCCTAAGTGTCTTCTTAGGTCAAATGATGATTCAAACCCTTAATCTCATAGATCCACTTGTCTGGTTTCATTTAAGAACCTAAGATTGGACTTAGATTTAGCTAAAATTCACCAAGATTATCTTAAGCACAAGTGGCTTCATATCATGCTCTTATTTTGTCAAGAAGAAGTTCAAGTGCCTTGCTTGCATTAAATGCTTAGATTTGATCATTATGGACTTGGCATTATACTAATTAATACAAGTGTCAAAGTGGTTCACTAATATGGACAAGATACGGTAGCCTTCCCATTGAGCCATGTATGGCCCTAGGTTCAACTTTAGAGCAATGAGTTAGCTTAGTTAATTAATGTTGCAGTTTATACAATTTAGTATACTAAGGTCACTTTTGGCATCATCCTATTGGTGGTTAGACTCACCTTGTTAATTGGAAGCCGAGTGTTCATTTTGGCTAGGCAAGTCAGTGCCCTAGGCAGTTAGTTAGTGTGTGGTCGGACGGTGGTTGGTGAGGCATTTGGGTGTGGCCGAAGTATGGCCAAACTTTTACTAGGTGCATGGTTAACTCTATCTATCCACGGTCAGATACTATGGATATGACATCCCAAATTTTGAAAGTCTCACTTGACACACGAGACACTCGAGGCCAAAGGACAAGAAGAGAATTGAATTAATCAGCTTGAGCAGTAAGCCATGAATAGACAGTTGGAACAAACTGAAGGGAAAGGATTGGAAGAATTTGTGATAGTGGAAGCATGGAAGAACCCATCGTGACTCGCCATTACCTTGATCTTTATCCATTTATCTTTTAAGGTAATAGAATTCTAAAACCCTACTGAGGTATTTCTAAATTATCTTCTTGGAGAAATATTTTTACAAATGGGTGAGTGCGAAATTTCATTGTTAAGAGTATTTGGGCTTATAATTCCAAGAACTGATTCTTTGATTGGTACTAAGGTGTGCGAAAATCATAACACCAACCCTGAAACCACCCAATTTAATTTTTGATTAATAGAAGAGATGAGTAGAGATGACCAACCACCAAGGGTGGCCGACCACCACCAGTACGTCGTTCGACCAATCCAACACCGACCAACCAGCCCGTCAGCAATGTCGACGCTAATCCTTCTCTGCCTCTCCCTCCCTCCCTCCCTCCCTCTAATTTGTCTTCATTTAGCCACCACCAAGCCAATAGAGCTAGAGGAGAAGCTTTTAGAAGCTTTATGCCAAGTGTCATTCATGCACAAAAGGAATCATTACTTTTAGGGATTATCATTGCACTTTATTCTAATGTCTCAGGTTCATCATTGTATCACATCTTCTTGAAGGAGCTTCTTGGACACATGGAGGACATGCACACGCCAACTCCTCCTCCTTCCTTCCTCCACCGATTTCTCCCTTCTTCCTCATCATTCTCGTTTGCCTTCTTTTTCTTGTCTTCCATGCTTATTCTTTCTTCGACCAATAAGGGAAAATCTAAGACCATCATTTGCAGGAGAAGCATGAGATTCCTTCTTGAAGATTGAAGGTTGACAAAGGCCACTTCGTGCCATGCATTGCTGATCTCCTCATCATTCTTCACCGCCCACTTCTTCTTCCTCTCATTCTTGTTGACTTCTTCTTGTCTTCCTTAGAAGACTTACACCACTTGTCAAACATGCACAAAAGGGACATCATGGGCTATTATTGCATTTTCAGACCTTGGAGGCTTCAATTTGGCATATAAGAGACTGTGAGCCACCTCCCTTCTTTGCCAATCAGCTCCGCCGTTAGTGCCTTCAACCAGTGGCCATGCATGGGGCGGCAACCATGCCACATGGCATATCTAATGGGGCGGTAAGGGCCCTATAAGGGTAGCCCTCTCTTTCTATCAATTCCTCTTCTTCACTTGTTGTAACGTCCCGCGAACTCACCATTCACGAAATGCCACGGCCAAATTTTTTTTAAATAAATCTTGGAAACGTCACGTCACGTACAGATAAGATCTCTTATTATTTATAAACACCAAACTTGTTGTGATTAAAAAGAGATCTCATGATTTTATTTTTGAACATAAACCTATTTATTGAAATAAAACAACCCACGTTGAGTCCTTTAAGAAACCGTTTAAATCAATTTCAAATTAGAGTATTGCAAAAGCGATTAATCCCCTACCCGTAGATAATAACATAAAGATGGAGCTAGTACACATAGAGATTGAAATAATACATCAAAGGATGGCTTCTTTCATTCTTCTACGAATACATAGAAATGAAAGATAAAGATCATCACAACACGACTCCTAGCACGATGTAAATCGTAGCAAAATGACATAGGAGTTTTAAAACAACACTTCAACACTTGAAATAACAACAAACACCATCATCTTCATCCTACAACACCAAAAGCCAAAATGGCAGCCCTCTCCAAACTTGGCCCTAATCACACCTATTCCTCCTCGGACTCATCCTTTCTTTCATGTAAGTCGCTATATGGCTATATGTGAATTGTGACATCTTGAAATTCAAGGATTCTCACGAGACAACATGTGACAACCGAGAACGATGAAAATGGAAAGAATTGAGCTTTGATCAGATTGAGCTAGTCACGGATAGATAGTTTGAACAAACCAAAGGGAAATAAATGGAAGAAATAATGTGAAATTGGGAACCTCAAAGACCCTGTCGTAATTCCGTCGTTGCCCTGAGCTCTGTCCATCCATATGAGGCATTTGATTTTGAGGCAACGGTGAAGTTTTTTAAACTATTTTCTTGATTTAGAAAATGGTGAGACCAAGATTTCGACATTTGAACTTTGATTTCGAAATTCCTAGAAATTGATTTTTCTAGTTGGTTCTAATGTGACCTAATTTTGAGTCATAACCTTAAGACCATCTAGTTGACCTTTGACCTTTAGATGGAGATGAGTAGACACGACACCAAGACCGATGAGTCGCTGCCTACGCCGGCCGAACAGCGCCGCCGGCCGACCAACGCCAATCGGCCGACCAGCGTCGCCGGCCGACTAACGCCAACCGGCCAAGCCACTGGCCACGTTCACCTATCTCTCTCTCCTTCTTCCACTTGTCCACTTGCATTTTTTAATTTAAAAAGGGGAAAAGAAACATCTTTTAGAAGGTTTGTGACACTTGTCACACATGCAAAAAGGGAATATTATATTTTAAAAGAAAAATAATATTTTAATGAGGGAAAATCTTATTATATTATATGTTAATCAAGGTTTCTTAATAAATGAATTTTTAATCTTTTTCATTCTTCTACTTTTACTCTGTCTTTACTTGTCATCTTTGATCGTGATCCGAAGGGCCACCATTCATCGAGCCAAGACCAACGAACCATCGACACCTTCTTCAAGTTCGAATCGAAACCGGTCTAGGCAAGTGACCTTCTTCAAGTTCGAACCATCACCATTCTCGTCTCCTAGGGTTTCTTTTCTTTGATTTGAAACCAAAAATGGGTCGTGTTTTTGACTAGACAACATGCATTTGATGATGGTGTGATTTCATGCATCATAGGGCCGCTTAGTGTTTGAAAAAGTTCTAGGATTGCATTAGCTTTCAAAAGAATAGGTTGCATGGATCAATATTTAGTCGAGTCAGCATGGAATGGGACGTGTTCACTGAGACTGGATATTGATCTTGCTAGTGATCCAAATGTGAATGTGATGCTTATGATGATGATGGTTACTTTCCCCAAAGAGGTTGGGATGCTTCGGATGATGGTAGGTTGGATCACATGAGAGGTTTGCCAGTGCTAGCCGGACAGATTGTCGTGAGATGCACGACGCCCTTGGAGTGAGGATGCTTGGGTAGTTAGACCCGGTGAGGCTCCCACGTGACAGTTCAAATTGAGTTGTCTCCGATAGCAAGATGTTAGATGTGTGGAGGGTTCCTCCTTGGAGTAGGGGATGCCTCGAGAGAAGGAGGGTCGAATTCTCTTGAAGAGAGTCACACTATGCCACTAGACGAGTAACCCGGACCGAGCACTGGAAGCCTTCAAAGTGATGAGGATGTGATAGATGGATCGCGACTTTCATGCATATGAAATGCTTTTTCTCATGATGAAATATTTTTGCAGATTTTGGTGATAAACTTGCATCCGTGTACTATGGTGTGACTTCATGAGATTGTGAGCATTTGCATGAGCCGTGTGATCATCCTGATTTATGTGCTTAAGTGTTGCTTGTCTAAGCTTATGCTTACCCCGTGTATTAAAATTTTCCAGATTAAGCATGCTTCTAGTCCTATGTGCACCAAGGTACTACGGCGAGTTTGTAGAGATGTATACCAAGGAGAGCGAATTTTTACATCCTCGTTACTCGAACTCTAGGTTTCATCATGTAATAACTACCATAGTCTTCAACGGCGGAATCATCCATGGCTTTACCCGTTATCATTTTCGTGCGGATTACCTTTGGACTGGGAATGCTTGGTGGGGACCGTTGTCTCCATTCACATATAGCGACTTACATGATAGTGAGGATGAGTTCGAGGAGGACTAGGTGTGGCTAGGGCCGAGTTCGGGGAGGGCTGCCATTTTGGCTTTTGGTGTTGTAGGATGAATATGATCATGCTTGTTGTTGTTGTTTCAAGTGTTGAAGTATTGTTTTGAACTCCTATGCCATTTTGCTACGATTTACTTTGTGCTAGGAGTCGTGTTGTGATGATTCTCATATTTCATTTCTATGTAATCGGGAAAAAAAGAAAGTAGCCCTCCTTTGAAGTATTATTTCAATCTCTACGTGTACTAGCTCCATCTTTATGTTATTATGTACGGGTTGGGGATTTATTTTAGCTTTTGAAAAGCTAAACTTAAATTTTAATCGCTTCCGCAATACTCTAATTTGAAATTGATTTAAACGGTTTCTTAAAGGACGTTAACGTGGGTTGTTTATTTTATTAAATGAAATAAAATAGGATTATACTTTGTAAGAAACCATGAGATCTCTTCTGTTTGAGATGAGTTTGGGTTTTATGATATAATAAGAGATCTCGACTCCACATGACGTGACGTTTATCCGAGATTTTTTTTAAAAAGAAAAATCATTAGGCCGTGGCATTCCATGAATGGTGAGTCCGCCGGACGTTACATGAATGGAGACAACGGTCCCCACCATGCATTTCCGGTCCAGAGGTAATCCGTATGAAAATGATAACGGGTAAAACCATGCATGATTCTGCCATAAAAGACTATGATGGTTATTACCTGACGAAACCTAGAGTTTAGGTAACGAAAATGTAAAAATTCGCTCTCCTTGGTATACATCTCCTCAAACTTGCCGTAGTACCTTGGTGCACGTAGGACTAGAGGCATGCTTAATCTGGAAAATTGAAATCCACGGGGTAAGCATAAGCTTAGACAAGCAACACTTAAGCACATAAACCAGGATGATCACACGGCTCATGCAAATGCTCGCAATCTCATGAACACCATAGCACACGGATGCAAGTTTATCACCAAAACCTACAAAAATATTTCATCATGAGAAAAAGCATTTCATATGCATGAAAATTGTGATCCATCTATCACATCCTCCTTCACTCCGAAGGCTTCTGATGCTCGGTCCCAGTTACTGGTCTAAAGGCATCATGTGATCTCTCTTCAAGAGAATCTGACCCTCCTTCTCATGAGACATCTCCTACTACAAGGAGGAACCCTCTACACGTCTGATGTCTTGCTATCAGAGACAACTCAATTTGACCTGTCACGTGGGAGCCTCACCGGGTCTAACTACCTAGGCATTCTCACTCCGAGGGCGTCGTGCATCTCACGCCAATCCGTCTGGCTAGCATTGGCAACACCTCTCATGTGATCCAACCTACCATCATCCAAAGCATCTCAATCTCTTTAGGGAAAGTAATCATCATCACAAGCATCACATTCACATTTGGATCACTAGCAAGATCAATATCCGGCCTTGACGAACACGTCCCATTCCATGCCAACTCGGCTAAATATTGATCTATGCAACATATTCTTTTGAAAGCTAATGCATTCCTAGAGCTTTTTCAAACACTAAGCGACCCTACGATGCATGAAACCACACCACCATCAAATGCATGTTGTCTAGTCAAAACACGACCCATTTTTGGTTTCAAAGCAAAGAAAAGAAATCCTAAGAGACGAGGACTCTCCTAGCCCATGTACAAAAGCTCACTTGCCTAAACCGATGTTGATTCGAAGTCAAAGAAGGTGTTGACAGTTCGTTGATCTTGGCTCGACAAATGGCGGTCCTTCGAATCATGATCAAATATGACAAGTAAAGAAGGAGTATAAGAGGAAGAGTGATAGCCGTGGTTGGTGGCTTGGCTTGGTGAAGAACGGCGAAGGACGGTGGATGGCGGTGAATGTCGGTGGTGGATGAACGGCGACAGACGAACGGCGGTAGCTCTAGCTCTTCTCGGTCGTAATCTCTCACTCTCTTAGCTCTCTTTCTATCTTGGAAGCTCAAATGAGGAGTGAGGTGGAAGATAGAAGGAGGAATGGTGGTTTAAATAGAAGTCTTGACCACCCTTGCATGTCCATGGATTGGAGGAAGTGGGCGGCGGCATCCATTGGCCAAAGGAGGAGGTGGTGGAGCTACCTTGAAGAAAGGAAGAAGAGATCTCTTCGATAGGTAATGATGGCTAGTTCTTCTCCCTTTGGATGCGTGGAAACCAAGTGGCTTCATCCTTCTTCTCAAGATGAAGGTCATGATGAACAAGAGAAGAAGAGAAGAGGAGAAGAGGGAGAGAGAGCTCAGCGTGAGAGGGAAGAGGAGGGTGGTGGCCGGCGTGATTCCTTGCATGCTTTTCCTTGCATGCTTTTCCTTCTCCAAGAAAGAATCCTCATGATGGCCTTGGAACTTCAAATGATCAAAGAACAAGAAGAAGAGGACAAGAAGAAGAGATTGAAGGGGTTGGTTCGGCCTTGCTCTCCAAGTTGTCATCATGGCTTGATTCCGAAAAAAAGAAGACAAGGAGGAAAAGACAAGGGAAAAGGAAGAGAGGAGGGAGAGGGATTCGGCTCTTGTCTTCCCTAGGCTTCATGATAGCTCTCTTTTCTTGGTTAGAACATCAAATAGGTCAATGAAGAAGAGGACAATTGAATGGGAGAGGAAGAGAGGGGTTGATTTGGCTCATGCTCCTTTTGGACTCCACAAAGCTTTATCTTGATTAGAATAAGCAAAGAAGGAAGAGAGGGAGCTTGGATTGGTCCTTGTCTTTCCAAGGATGTTATCACTGCTTCCCTTGGAAACTTAAGACAATCAATTGCAAGAAACAAGCAAGAAGAAGAAAACCAAGAGCAAAAAAGAAGAGGTGGTCGGTCAAGGTTCATCCAAAATGTCCAAATGCCATTTTCAAAGTCCAAGATTCCCTTGCATGGATGACAAGTGTCAAATGGTTTTCAAAAGCTTGAGTTCCTTTAAATCATAAAGATGGCTGAATTGTTTAAGAGAGGGAAACAGTTATTCGGCCAAACTCTTTTCCAAGATGTCCAAGTATTCAATTTAAAGTCCAGAAGGTTCAAAAAGCTCATCCTTTCTCTTTTATTCAAGGTGGCCGAAACTTGGGGAAGAAAGGGAAGGATGGTTCAGCCAAATGCTCCCAAAACACTACATTGGCTATGACAAAGTTAAACAAAATCAAAGACAAGAGATAAAAGATGAATTAAGAGAAGTAGGGAGCAAGTTTCCCAATTAAACCATTTATTTTAAGACCTTTCTTGCATATTTGCCAAGTGGCAATTAATTTATCAAATAAAAATCAATTTTCTATTTAATCCATGAAGTGGCCGAATTTCAAGGGAAGATGGGCATGTTTTGGTCAAACCAAGAGAAGAAAGGAAGAAGAGAAAAGAAGAAAAGTGGTGCATGTTTGACAAGTGTCAAAAAGGTCCACAAATGAATTTAATAAACATAAGAGAACCTTTAATAAAATACTATATAGTAAGGTTCTCGCATTAAAATATCATTTCCATTCTTGCATGTGTGACTAGTGTCACAAACCTTCTAAAAGTTCTTCTTTCTTCCCTATTTAAATTAAAAAATGCAAGAGGACAAGTAGATGGACAAGTGGAAGAGGAGAGAAAGATGGATGGACGTGGCTAGTGGCTTGGTCGGTCAGCGTTGGCTGGCCGGCGGCATTGGTTGGTTGGCGTTGGCGATGACTCGTTGGTCTGTTAGTCGGTCTTGGTGTCGTGTCTACTCGTCTCCATCTAAAGGTTAAAGGGTCAACTAGATAGTCTCCAGGTTAAGACTCAAAATTAGGTCACGTTAGAACAAACTAGAAAAATCAATTTCTAGGAATTTCGAACTCAAAGTTTAAATGTCGAAATCTCGGTCTCACCGTTTTCTAAATCAAGAGGATGGTTTAGAAAACTTCACTGTTGCCTTAAAATCAAATGCCTCACATAGATGGATAGAGCTCCGGGCGACAACGGATTCACGACGGTGTCTTTGGGTTTTCCAATTTCACATTATTTCTTCCATTTCTTTCCCTTTGGTTTGTTCCAACTATCTATCAATGACTAGCTTAATATGATCAAAGCTCAATTCTTTCCATTTCGATCGTTCTCAGGAGTCACATGTTGTCTCGTGAGATCCTTGAATTTCAGGATGTCACACTTGTGCCCTCAATCTTTCAGAGAAACTAAGAGAGAAGCCGAGAATTGCCACCGTCCCCTTGCACCACTGATTGCCTCCAGTACAACCTACCACCCCTTTAACGCCCTCAAACACTGTCCATTCACCATTTCTTTGAATCCTTAGCCACCTCACTTCACCTTACCTTCATTCCTTTCATTTGTGGAGTCAAGGAACGCCATCGAGAGCCATAGAAGTTGACGGAAGCCATTGATTGTTGACCATCATTCCTCGTTCTCCAGCTGTGCGTTGTCCAGACATTCCTCCAACTAGCAAGCCACCGGCTATCTCCATCATCATCACATCTTTTTCTTCTTTATTTTCTTGTTTGTGAGCTGCTGGAAGCCATCGACGTAGACACCATTTGCTACTCACCATTCGCTGTTTCACATTGAGCCGAGTCCACCGCTGAACGTTGTTCCTCCAGTCGTTGTCCAGCAACAGAGCCACCTTTTCATAGATGTTAATCTCTCAATCGGTTTAGGCTAGTGACATATAGTTCATAAATTATGAGTCCTTATCTCTCAAGGCTTTTTGTTTGTTTTGGAAATGTGACAAATGGACCGTAGCTTGATTAGATGAGCATGCATCTATTATAGAGTGATCTCATACATTATAGGACTGTGTACTCCTTTGAAAAACTATAAGTATTGATCATCCATATGCATGCCTTGATTGTACATGGAATATGATGTGTATGATTTAGACATGAATATGCACTAGATTTCAAAATATCTAAGTCGCATTGATCTTATGTTTAGCCGCGTTGGCATGTTATAGAATGTGTGTAACAAGGTCAGACATTTTTTGATCTCGCCAGTGATCTTCAGAATGTGAATATGATGCTTGTGAGTGATTATTGCCCTTAGAGTTAGGATACTTTGGATGATAATAGGTTGGGATAGCGAGGTGTCACCAATACTAGTCGAACGGATTGCTGTGGTAATACATGAAGCATTCGAAGTGAAGATGCTTGGATAGTGAGATCTGGTAGCTCTTGTGTGACAGGTCGGACTACTTCCCGTTGCTTAAAGATGAAAGGAATGGGTTAGCTTCCGATATTAGGCATCTGATGATGTAGAGAGTTCCTCCTTTGAGTAAGGGGATGCCTTGGATGAATTAGGGTCAAATCTTTTGGAGAGAGTATGCGCGATGCCTCCGGACGAGTTACCTGAATTGTGATCCGGAAGCCTTCGAAGTGAAGATGCCTAGATAGTGAGATCCGCTAGCTCTCTCATGATTGGTTGGGATGACCAATGCCAAAGAGTTGAGTGAGAGTTGTGATTATCATATTTTTCTACATATGAGATATTTTTCACATGACATGATTTTTGTAGGTTTTTGATAATAAACTTGCATGCGTGTGCATTCATGTGATTTCATGATATATGATCATTTGCATTGGTCGTGTGATCATCCTGATTTATGTACTAGAGTGTTGCTTGCTAAGCTGTTGCTTGCTAAGCTATTGCTTACCCCGTGGATTAACATTTCCAGATTAAGCATGTCATACTCCTTACTACCTCCCTGGAATTATGGCGAGCTTGTTGAGATGCATACTGAAGAGGCTGAATTCCTTCATTCAAGATATCCTGGTTCTAAGTTCAAGTGAGTGAACACCGTACCTGCCTTTTATTCAGGATTCTTCCATGGCTTTTCCCATTATCACTTTCATGCCGATTATCTTTGGATGGGTAATGAGTGGTTTGGGCTATTGTGCCTAATCATCAACAACGATTTGGGAGGAGATGAGAGTGACATCGATGAAGGCTAATGTCGCATGATGGTCCAAGTATGGGAGGGTTGCCAAAGTGGTTGTAGGGTGGTCGTGTTACATGATCTTTTAAGTGTTTTATGTGTTGTTGTTATGATTCCCGAACCATTTTGTATAACTTAATTTGTGCCGGGACTTGTTTTCTAGTCATTCTAATTTGCAGAGAATAATAAGAAGCCCTCCTTATGTTCATGTTTTCATGTACATCTCCTTAATTTTGTATGGATTAGAGAATGGCATTGGGTAAGCCAATTAAATTGCTTTCGTTACTCTAATTTGAGAATCACTTGAAATCTTGAGCGTGGGTTATATTAGGATAAAATTATTTAAAAAGCAAGAGATCTCTCGTGTGTTATTTATTGAATCCTTAGGTTTGGGGGGTTACAACCAATCCAAGACTAGTTCGGCCATTCCGTGTGTTACACATGGCCATTAGGCAATCGGGTGTGGCCAATTCGTGGGAGGACTAGGGATAGTCAAGCATACTGATTTATAGCCCATTCATGGCAGGTGCATGGCTAGTGCAAGATCGGTAGATCAACGAACAATCGCCTACTAATCCCATTCTGATGGATTAGTGAGTTGTGCCCTATAAGTCTTAGATGGATCATGCATGGATTGTCTATAGACCTTCGAATAGATTGGTGGATCGATCCTTGGCACGGTTTGTGAATGGTACCTGCCTCCTCATCGATCGATCCATTAATCCATGATTGATCTCTTGATTGGTCTGGCTTGTAACATCCTGAGATTTAAGACTCTATTTTAGTAATAAAAGAGGGTTCAAGTTATCAAGGCATTGATAGCTAAGTGAGGCAATTAGTCTACTAAATCATTTAGGAAAGGCAATTAGGAATCAGTAAGCGTGATCAAAGAGAATACTTGGCCCAAGTCTAATCACTCGACTATAAGGATCGAGACATGATGACCTTGCACTAACATGAGTTGAAGCACGACAATTTGGGAACTACTTGTTAGTTAAAGATAGTAAACTCATTGGTGATTTAAATTGGCAATAATTAATCCCGAACCAGCCCTAGAATTGTTGGCACGA
The DNA here is from genome assembly GCA_030064385.1 of Melaleuca quinquenervia. Classification (NCBI taxonomy): domain Eukaryota; kingdom Viridiplantae; phylum Streptophyta; class Magnoliopsida; order Myrtales; family Myrtaceae; genus Melaleuca; species Melaleuca quinquenervia. The sequence goes on from CM057720.1 coordinate 11,896,929, forward strand.
ACCTATGACTAGACAAGATAATCATCTTGCTCGATCACATGACAATTAAGAATTCTCAAACAATCAACGAGGCTCGAACATGGATGGATTAAAGGAATGATCACAAGACCCGCAAGCGGTGCCCTATTAGCCACCTTCTCAAGAGAGTTATTTTAAGGCCATCAAAAGGTGACACTTAACTTAGAACCTTTAGTTGAGTAAGGGCATCAAATGAGGAGGATTAAAACTCAAACCTAAATGCAAAATTTGCAAAAAAAAAAAAAAAAAACCCAACCCAATTAGAAAAGTTTGGCACAATCCATTTGCAAGCCCAATTCTGCATGCCTAGCCCATGATAGAGAGGTTTACCGAGTGTCTTGGAAGCTTGTTCATCAAGCACATGTATCTAATTAGGGGCAATCTGATATATATATATATCTATGTATCTAAAGCGGAAATGATCATCCTACAAAAATATGTGAGTTGCAAATTGCTGACCTCAACCCTCAATCGAACCTATGATTGGTAATCTCAGTATGAACGTGACTTGTTGACAAACCTCTATTAATCAATCCATGCTATAACGCCATGAACAAGATAATTCGCGATCTTGTTCGATAAGTTAAATTCGATCCCCACAATAACGCCATGATAAGATCTAGTCTTCAAGAAGAACTCAAAAAAGAAAACTTTTTTTATAAAACATATATAAATTCTGCCTCTTAAAAACCTATAAGCAACCTTATATGAGGTGCTAACCTTAATCCTAATCCTATAGGATTAGAATTACAAACACAATAATAATTCATAATCCTAATCCAACTTGGATTAGAATCACAAAAATAACCTTAAATAATAAAAATTCATCCAAAATAATGAAAAAGGTCTAAAAGTTTATCTAAACAATTTCAAATCACTAAAAAATGTCATCAATAAAAAATGTCATCAATCACTATTAAAGTAGTTTACTTTCAATGTTTCTAATTTGCTTTTGATCAGTAGCCCGTTTCCAAGCGTCTAACCGAATTTGAGCCTAATTAGAGTTTGTAAACTTGAAGCCCCTTCAAAATATGCCGGATCAAGAGCAATCATGTTAGCCAAGAAGTTTCAAAATCTTTAAATCCTGAATTCAAATTGTCTCCGTTCCAAATATCTTGAACCATGATACTGACATATTGTTTAAATTCCTTCACTCTCAAATCAAGTGGTTAGGCCTAGTGGATTGAATAGCGGATACATAGTACCTTCTCCTCGATAGGGTCTGATGTCCTTATCATTCCCTCCCCATGCAAAGGATTTGCCCTCAAATGAGCGTCTGCATAAAAAAGAGTCAAATCAGAATGATTGAAAGTAACACTAAGACCATATTCTTCTAGAAGGTTGAGCTTATAATCATTATCGTTGACTCTCTCTAACACCATGAATGATCCATCCCCTCACAATAGCAATTTAGAATGTCGCTGTTTGGGAAACCACTATGTACACATATGAACTTAAACCCAATCACCAGGCTCAAACACTACTTTCTTGCACCATTTGTTGGCTTATTTTGCATATTGCTATGCCTTGTGCTCAATAAAACGGCATCTTTTTGTGCAAAGTCTTCAAAAATTCAGCTTTCTTAGCACCATCTAAATCCATATACTTATCAATAGGAAATGGGGTTAAATATAATGGAGTTGATGGATTAAATCCATAGACAATCTCAAACGGTGTGAATTTTGTAGCATAATGCATACTCCTATTATAAGCAACCCAACATGCGGTAAACAATCTTCATAAGACTTAATGTTCTTTTTAATTATAGAGTGCATTACTGTCCCTAAAGTCCTATTTACTACTTCAGTTTGACCATTAATTTGTGGTTGACAAGTAGTAGAGACCAAAAATTATGCAAGTAACTTCTTCCATAATGTATTCCAAAAGTAGTTAAGAAATTTAGTATCTCGATTAGAAACAATAGACTTAGGCATGCCATGCAAACATACAACCTCACGAAAGAACAATTCAGCAACATGCGATGCATCACCAGATTTATGACATGGTTTATGTAACCTGTCATTTAGCTTAGGAATAGGATGTCAATACTTTATCGTTATGTTATTGATTGCTCAGCAATCAACACACATTCGCCAAGACCAATTCTTTTTTGGCGCATCAAGAAAACAGGAAAAACACATGGGCTAATAAGCGTGCGCATGATTGCAATGGATAGAATTAGATTTTTTTAGATTTTATGCCAGAATGAGTTTCTGAACAAAGAAACACGTTTGATACAGACAAAAAATTTCTACTCCACAAATAGAAATATGTTTGATATGGTAAAAAAATTATGTTTCTATTTTATTTGAAGAAATTTTCAATTTTTTAGATTGTAAGATGTTCATTCTAATAAAAATCAAATACTTATTATTTAGTACAAAAAATTGACAATTTGATCACATTTCCTATTGTAATCAAACTCCGAGTTTACTTTAGTTGCATGAAATATAATCATTTATTCATCTTTCCATATATTTATTCTTAAGGAAGCCATTCATCCGACCGATTGACCATATATGACCATGACAACGTTATCAAACAACTTTGATTATAAAGAGGGGCAATCCACTTCATATATCATAATAATTCGCTCAGCAAACATCATCATTTTGACAACTGCAAGTGCCTTTCTATACCTTGAGCAAACCATGGGAAAATCTCAACACATATACACTTGAGCTAGGCTAGTTCTCATCATATTGTAGAGGGAGCACACATCAATTAACATGGCACAAACTTTACATAGACACTGTGACATCTTGAAATTCATGGATCTCATGAGACGACACGTGACACCGAGAACGATCGAAATGGAAAGAATTGAGCTTTGATTAGATTGAGCTAATCACATATAGACAGTTGGAACAAACAAAAGGGAAAGATATGGAAGAAATAATGTGAAATTAGAAACCCCAAAGCCTCGTCGTGAATTTGTCGTTTCTCCGAGCTCTGTCTATCCATCTAAGGCATTTGATTTGAGGCAACGGTGAAGTTTTCTAAACTATTTTCTTGTTTTAGAAAAAAAGTGAGACTGAGATTTCGACATTTGAACTTTGATTTCAAAATTCTTAGAAATTGATTTTTCTAGTTGGTTTTAACGTGACCTAATTTTGAGTCATAACTTTGAGACCATTTAGTTGACCCTTTTGACCTTTAGATGGAGACGAGTAGACATGACATCGAGACTGACTGATAGATTGACAAGTCACCGCTGACGCCGACCAACCAATGCCGTCGGCCAGCCAACGCCGACCGGCCAAGCCGCCGGCGACGTTCACCCATCTCTCTCTCCTTCTTCCACTTGTCCATCCACTTATCCTCTTGCAATTTTGAATTTTAAAAGGGGAAAAGAAACATCTTTTAGAAGGTGTGTGACACTTGTCACACATGAAAAAATGGAATATTATATCTTGAAAGGAAAATAATATTTTAATGAGAGAAATCTTAATATGTTATATCTAATCAAGGTTTCTTATTAAATGACTTTTAATCCTTTTTGACAAATGTCAAACATGCACCACATTTCTTCCTTTTCTTTCTTTCTTTCCTCTCTTCTTTATGGTTTGGCCGACCCTATCCCATTTCTTCTTGAAAATTTGGCTACTTCAAAGAGTAAAGCAAAGTTTGACTTTGATTTGACCAACCATTTGCCACTTGGCAAACATGCAAGAAAGGTCCTAAAAATGAAAGGTCCAATTGATAAACTTGCTCCCTACTTCTCTTGATTTTTCCTTTACTCGTTGTCTTTGATTCTATTTGTTTTGTCAAAGCAATTGATGGTGTTTTGGGAGCTCTTTGCTAAAGCACTTCTTTCTCTTCTTTCCCAAGTTTCGGCCACCTTGAACAAAAGAGAAAGGACAAGCTTTTGAACCTCTTTGACACTCATGCAAAAGGAGCTTTTGACCTTGAATTGAAAATTTGGACATCTTGGAAAGGAAGTTTGGCCGAATCACTCTCCCTCTCCTTTAAACAATTTGGCCACCTCTCTTGATCAAAGGAAAGTCAAGCTTTTTGAAAACCAATTGACATTTGGCATCCATGCAAAGGAATCTTGGACTTTGAAAATGGCATTTGGACACTTTGGATGAACCTTGGCCGAACCACCTCTCCTATTGCTTCTTGGTTGTCTTTTCTTGCTTGTTTCTTGCAATTGATAGCCTTAAGTTTCCAAGGGAAGTCATGATACCATCCTTGGAAAGACAAGGACCAATCTAAGTCTTCTATTTCTCTTCTTTGTTTATTCTAGCCAAGATAAAGCCTTGTGGAGTCCAAGAGGAGCATGAATTGAACCAACCCCTCTCTTCCTTCATTCATTCGGTTGTCCTCTTCCTCTTTGACTCTTAGATACTCTAATCAAGAAAGGGAAGCCATCATGAAGACCTAGGGAAGGCCATGACCAAATCCCTCTCCCTCCTCTCTTCTCTTCCTCTTGTCTCTTCCTCCTTGTCTTCTTCTCTTTTGAATCAAAGCCATGATGCCTTCTTGGAATGGATGAGCCAAACCAATTCCCCTCCCTCTTCTTTCCTTCTTGTCCTCTTCATTTTGTTCTTGAATCTTGATCTTTGTTGCCTTTTGCTTGAGCCAATGGAGACAAGTTATAGATCATCATGAAAGAGAGCTTTCTTGTGAAATGGAGAAGCATGTAAAGGTCCCTCTTCTTTTCCTTCTCCACCGCCGGTCACCCTCCTCTCTTCCTCTTGTCTTCTTCTTCTTGTTCCTTGAAGTTCAAAGGCCATGATGAGATTCCACCTTGAAGATGGAGAAGCATGCAAGAGACCTCACTCTCTCTTTTCTCTTATTTTCTCTCCTCTTCTCCTTATTTTGCATCGGTCACCTCCTCCTTTTCCCTCTCACGCTGAGCCCTCTCTCTCCCTCTTCTCTTCTTCTCTTCTTCTCTTATTCATCATGAGTCTCATCTTGAGAAGAAGGATGAAGCCACTTGGCTACCATGCATCCAAAAGGAGAAGAACTAGCTATCATTACCTATGGAGGAGCTCTCTTTTACCTCTCTTCAAGATGATAGCTTGGATAGCTCCACCACCTCCTCTCTTGGTCAATAGTTGCCCCCGCCCACCTCCTCGAATCGATGGACATGCAAGGGTGGCCAAGACATATATTTGAACCCCCATTCTTCCTTCTATCTCCCACCTTACTTCTCATTTGAGCTTCCAAGATAGAAGGAGAGCTAAGAGAGTGAGAGATTGAGACCAAGAAGAGCCGGAGTTGCTACTAGCGCCGTTCGTCCACCGCCAACGTTCTACGCCATCCTTCGCCGTTCGTCCGAGCTGAGATTGAGCTACCACGGCCTTCATTCTTCTATTTCTACTCTTTCTTTATTTGTCATCTTTGATAGTGATCCGAAGGGCGGCCGTTCATTGAGCCGAGACCAATGAACAACCTACACCTTCTTTGAGTTCGAATCGAAACTGGTCTAGGCAAGTGACCTCTTGTACATAGGCTAGGAGAGTCCTTGTCTCCTAGGATTTCTTTCTTTGCTTTGAAATAAAAAATGGGCCGTGTTTTTGACTAGACAACATGCATTTGATAATGGTGTGATTTCATGCATCGTAAAGTCGCTTAGTATTTGAAAAAGCTGTAGGATTGCATTAACTTTCAAACTAATAGGTTACATGGATCAATATTTAGCCAAGTTGGCATGGAATGGTACGTGTTCGCCGAGGCTGGATATTGATCTCGCTAGTGACCCAAATGCGAATGTGATTCTTGTGATGATGATCGTTACTTTCCCTAAAGAGGTTGGGATGCTTCGGATGATGGTAGGTTGGATCACATGAGAGGTGTTGCCAATGTTAGCCGGACGAATTACCGTGAGATGCACGACGCCCTTAGAGTGAGGATGTCTGGGTAGTTAGACCCGATGAGACTCCTACATGATAGGTCAGATTGAATTGTCTCGATAGCAAGACATCAGACATGTGGAGGGTTCTTCCTTGGAGTAGGGGATGCCTCGAGAGAAGGAGGGTTAGATTCTCTTGAAGAGAGATTGCGCGATGCCTCTGGACAAGTAGCCCAAACCGAGCACCAGAAGCCTTCGGAGTGAAGGAAGATGTGATAGATGGATCACAATTTTCATGTATATGAAATGCTTTTTCTCATGATGAAATATTTTTGCAGGTTTTGATGATAAACTTTCATCCGTGTGCTATGGTGTGACTTCATGAGTTTGCGAGCATTTGCATGAGCCGTGTGATTATCTTGGTTTGTGTGCTTGAGTGTTGCTTTGTCTAAGCTTATGCTTACCCCGTGAATTACTATTTTTCCAGATTAAGCATGCCTCCAGTCCTATGTGCACCAAGGTACTACGACGAGTTTTTTGGAGATGTATACTACGGAGAGTGAATTTTTACATTCTCGTTACCCGAACTCTAGATTTCATCATGTAACAACCATAACCACCCTAGTCTTCTATGGCGGAATCATCCATGGTTTTACTCGTTATCATTTTTGTGTGGGCTACCTCTAGACCGAGAATGCTTGGTGGGGATCGTTGTCTCCATTCACTTATAGCAACATGTATGATGGCGAGGATGAGTCCGAGGAGGACAAGGTGTGGCTAGGGCTGAGTTCGGGGAGGGCCGCCATTTTGGCTTTTGGTGTTGGCGCTATAACACCGTGGTGTTATAACACCTGTAGGTCACGTTCTCCTCAATGTCCACGACATCATAGTTGGTCATGTCTATGGTGAGCGATATCTCGAACCTAATCTGATGGTCTTGATCCATCTCCTAACCCTAAAAAGGAGAAGGAAGGGGGATGAGCGTATACTTAGTGAATAAGCACCCTAGCATCGATTTGGGGAAAACTGCCTAACAAAACTCTGCATGACATGGAAACATATTAGTAACCACTCAATAGCAATGCAATCACACGCATGAATGAGGATCTCTAGTATTCCCCCTAGGCTCTCCCGATGGACTCCCTTCAACAGGATCCTCGTGTTACACATGACGAGGACTTCGCAACTCTATGGCATCCATGCATTTCTCGCAATGGATAGTCGCAGCTTCATTCCCCCCAGCTCTTCTGATGGACTCTCTTCAATGGAATCCTCGTGTTATACACGATGAGGACTTCGCAATCCCATGGTATCCATGCATCTCTAGCATTGGACGGTTACGGCTTCCCTGCATCTCTAGCAAGGGCGGTTCCTACCTCCTCAAGTAGGAATGCCTCCCGGCTCTCTAGCATGGGAGCTATTGCCAAATCCCTCTTGGATTTGCAACCCAATGCAACTAATATGCCATTCATCACACCGAGTGCTCGTCACACCGAGTGCTAAGTGGGATCCCCCTCCTCAGCAACTAAGGTAACTTACTCACCTTTAGAAATACTTTCTCAAGCTTATTGGTGGCAACAAGTAGTTGAGAGAGAGGAGTGAGAAGTTAAGAGGACAATTGAAGCTCTTAGGAAGAGAAGGAAGAAAGAGAAGTTAGGTTATGACATTCTTGAAGAGTGGCACCCCTATTTATACTTCTCATTTCTTGGCCACCAAGCAAGTCTTATTTAATGAGAATCTTGGCATTAATTAGCATATCTAGCTTGCACCAATCATTGACTTCCAAGCTCAAGCGATAGGGATTGCATGGCAACCTAAATAGGCTTCAGTGTCCTCTTAGGCCTAATGATGATGTTCAACCACAAATCCTATTATTCCATTTGTCTTAGCTCATTAAGAGCCTAAGATTTGGATAGGATTATGCCTAGGGTTCACTTAGATTTCCTAGACTTAGGTGGCAGCACATCAAACATTTACTTGGTCAAGAAGGAAGGTGAGGTATCCTCTTGGCATTTATTATCTAGATTTGGCTATAATTGCACTTGGTTTACACTAATAAATGCTAGTGTCCAAGTGGCCTTCTAGAATGCCCAAGAGAATTCTCCATATCTCACCTTATGCCACTTGTCCCATTAGGTCCAACCATAGGTGTATGAGTTGGCTTAGTGCATTTATGAAGCATTAAATGTCATTTAATGCACTAACTTTACTTGGCTTCATATGATTGGCCGACGGATCCACCCACGCCAAATGAATGCTAAGTGACAATTTCAGCTAGACAAAGCATGGCCAAGCATGCCGGACCGAGTGTGATCGTCTGTGACCAGCTCATCGGTTCGTTGCATCTAATAGGTATCAAACTTAACACTATCAGACTGTTCCAACTTTTGACTCAGATAGACTTTGCTGAGTGTGAGACCTTGCTAAGCATGAGACCCTCGGATCGAGTATGACACCCTCAGACCACGCTGAGTCTATGTTCATTAGACTGTCTTAAGTCTAACTCCGTCAGACGGTACATCATCTGGCATTTTGCGTCTGACCTCGTCAGACGGTACATAGTCTGACGTTCTACGTCTAACCTCATTAGACGGAACATAGTCTGGTGTTATGAGTTTGACACCTCCAGTTTCAACATAACTTCCTCCAATTACCCATCTCCTTACCGATGTTTCACGATCCATTCGAGTGGTTCCACGAACAGTGCACCATGTACTCGAGTGGTTCCACCGCCGACCCCCATATTCAGTGGGGCGGTCCCATGGTTCGTCCACTTCGATCGACCCATGTGATCCACGACCACTCCCTACGGCCCTCGTGGACATCTTCCTCACAATATTCATATGGTCAACCCAGCTATTCCTATAGCCAAACCTCGCACCTCGTGTGAGTGGTCCGTGGCCCAAATCACCGAATGATCGGAATAGGGGTTTTGGGATGTTATAGGGTCCAAGTTCGCTACAAAGGTAGTTCATCCCCTCTTGGACCAATCTAAGCAAGTTCGTCACATCTCGGTCAAGTATAAGGGAGTTCGTCTCCAATTGGACCAATCTAAGGGAGTTTGTCTTCTCTTGGTCCAGTCTATGGGAGTTCGTCTCCTCTTGTACCAATTTAAGGGAGTTCGTCTCCTCTTGGTCCAATCTAAGGGAGTTCGTCTCCTCTTCATTCAATCTATGGGAGTTCGTCCCCCTTTATCCATTCAAAGGGAGTTTGTCCCCACTGGAAGAATCTAAGGGTGTCCGTCTCCACTTGGACCAATCTAAGAGAGTCCATCTCCACTTGAACTAATCTAAGGGAGTTCGTCTCCTACTGGACCAATCTAAGGGAGTTCGTCTCCTCTTGGTCTAGTTTAAAGGACTTCGTCTCCTCTTCATCCAAGTTAAGGGACTTCATCCCTCTTTTACCAATCTAAGCGTGTTCATCTCCTCTTGGATCAATCGGAGGTAGTTTGTCTCCTCTTGATCAAATCTAAGGGAGTTCGTCTTCTCTTGGTCCAATCTAAGGGAGTTCTTCTCTATTTAACCAATCTTAGGTGGTTCGTCTCCTACTGGACCAATCTAAGGAAGTTTGTCTCCTGCTGGACCAATTTAAGGGAGTTCGTCTACTACTGAACCAATCTAGGGGAGTTCGTCCCCTCTTGGTCCAATCTAAGGGAGTTCGTCACCGCTTGGCCAATCTAAGGGAGTTTGTCACCACTTGGCCCAATCTAAGGGAGTTTGTATGCTCTTGGTGTAATATAATGGAGTTTGTCCCTCTTCGAACAATGTAAGAGAGTTCGTCCCCTCTTGGTCCAATCTAAAGGAGTTCATCCCCTCTTGGTTCAATCTAATGGAGTTAGTCCTTCTTGGACCAATTTGTGGGAGTTGGTCCCTCTTGGTCCAATCTAAGAAAGTTCATCTCCTATTGGACCAATCTAAAGGTGTTCGTCACCTGTTGGTCTAATCTAAGGGAATTCGTCTCCTCTTGATCCAATCTAAGGGAGCTTTCCCCCGTTGTCCAATCTAAGGGAGTTTGTCCCCACTTGGACCAATCTAAAGGTGTCCATCTCCATTTGGACCAATCTAAGGGATTTCGTCCCCTCTTTGACCAATCTAAGGGAGTTCGTGTCCTCTTGGTCCAGTTTAAGGGACTTCATCTCATCTTCATCCAATCTAAGGGGTCTCATCCCTCTTTGACCAACAAAGCGTGTTCGTCTCCTCTTTGATCAATTGAAGGCAGTTCATCTCCTGTTGATAAAATCTAAGGGAGTTGATCTCCTCTTGGTCTAATCTAAGGGAGTTCTTCTCTATCTGACCAATCTATGGTGGTTCATCTCCTGCTAGACCAATCAAAGGTAGTTCGTCTCATATTGGACCAATCTAAGGGTGTTCGTCCCCTCTTGGTCCAATCTAATGGAGTTCGTCCTTCTTGGACCAATCTAAGGGAGTTTGTCCCCCTTGGACCAATCTAAGGGAGTTCGTCTCCTTTTGGACCAATCTAAAGGTGTTCGTCTCCTCTAGGTCCAATCTAAGGGAGTCCGTCTCCTCTTGGTCCAATCTAAGGAAATTTGTCTCCTCTTGATGCAATCTAAGGGAGTTTGTCCCCCATTGTCCAATCTAAAGGAGTTCATCCCCACTTGGACCAATCTAATGGAGTCCGTCTCCACTTGGACCAATCTAAGAGAGTCCGTCTCCACTTGGACCAATCTAAAGGAGTTCGTGTCCTCTTGGTCTAGTTTAAGGGACTTCGTCTCCTTTTCATCCAATCTAATGGGGTTCATCCCTCTTTGACCAATCTAAGCGTGTTCGTCTCCTTTTGGATCAATCGAAGGTTGTTCAATTTCGAGACACTGATTAACAAAATAGGAGACAAGGATAAGGGAACTGGAATGATGTGTTTTAATTGCATCTCCATGAAGAGTTGATGACAAGGAATGAGCCAAGAAATATGATTAGTTGGCCTAGAACTAGTTTGGTCGAAGAAATGTACTGACCTAGATGATGTCACGGAGAAGAGGAGATAAGGTTGATATAAGCCTAGGACATCTAGAGGGACTAGATTGAATAGCCAATAGGGTGAGGGAGAGGGAGATTTGGCCAATGGAAGAAGATAGGATGACTATAACATTAAATACCTATGGTAGTAGACTTTAGGCAAAATCTTAGACATTAAATGCTAGAAATCTTCTCAAGCTTGAGCTCCAAGATATGTTAGTCATTAATGCAATCAATGAGGGAGAATATTATGAGAATATTCCAGCTTGGACTCCAAGCTTTGACTAAACTTGGACATCAAGTTTGACTAGGAGAATATTAGGAGAATAATTCTCTAACTTGGTACACAAGCTTTGGCTAGTCTACAAGCCTATAGATCATATGTTATTAATATTGGCTTGAGCTCTAAGTTTCCCCTCTAGCTTGCCCTCTAAGTTTCCTCTAAAACTTGTCCTCCAAGTTTCTTCCCAAGCTTGCTCTCCAAGTTTGCTTAGTCTCCAAGTTTCTCGCAAACTTGGGCCCCAAGTTTGGCTAGCCTATGACCCTAGCCATAGGCCATTAAATGCTTGTCTTGGGCCCCAATCTTCTTGTCTATAAATAGGAAGAGAGCCACCTTCACTTGCATCTCTTTCTTAGCCTAAAAGCTCTCCCTTTCTTCTTGACCTCCTACTGCCCAAATTCGTCACCCTGTAGACCAGTCCACAGTTTGCCTCCCAAACACTTATCTACAGCTATTTTCTTCATCAAAGCCCTCTACCATCCCTTTGTACGCCTTAAAACCATCCCTCACACCAAAATTTAAGCCCCAAAGGAGCTATGGTTGTTCCCGTAGTGACCCTAGAAGGTACAGACCTCCTGTACCGAAATACTGCACTATCAACCATTTTGTTCGGTCTTCCTTGACTGACCAAACTACCTCCAAATTGAGTGAAACCACCTCCATTCTCTTCATAACATCTAGATCTTTCTAACGGATCGAACCACACCCCTATACGTTCAGGCACTTCGCTGTAGAGCCGTCGGAAGGAAGACGAACGACCACCATTTTCCAACAAGGGCGATCCTGACAGCTGTAATGTTTCACTTGTTTCTTTGTATTCTTGACTACTCCTCCATATTTCTGGTATCTACATTGAGTAAGTGGATTTTCTAACCTATGGGCAGGGCATGACTTTACGTAATTAACTTGTAGAGTGATTTCCTTAAATTATCTTTACACTTTTGTCTTACCAGTCTTGCTATAATGTTGCTCATTGCTTTTAAAGTTTCATGCTACCTTTTTTATGACAAATACCTATCTTTTGCAAAGAAAATGATTTTGAAAAATGATTCATTTATGAAAATGTCTTTGATTTTAAAAGCAAGGTGAAAGAAATGATTTTTGAAAATGTTTTGATTGTGTGTAATTAGCCTCCTCGACGGATGGACTTCGGAGAAGTTGCGCCATACGAGGTATGCCCGGCCTTTGTGTTAGTAGACGTGCTAGATGGGGCTAGGCGTGATGATATTCCAGATGGATTTCCGGTGGAATTAGCCTCATCGTCGGATGGACTTCGGGGGAGTAGCACCCTATGGGGTGATGAATATAAGCTTGGATGGATTTCTGGTGGAATTAGCCTCCTCGTCAGATGGACTTCAGGGGAGTAGCGCCCTGCGTGGTGTGCCCAGCTTTTGAGTCGGATGAGCCGTACTAGATGGGGCTAGTACATAGCTTGGACTGCGGTCCAAAGGGCGCGTTTTGAGCCTATGGGTGAAGGAAACAAAGCCTTGAGGTCGAGGCAATGCTACACATTTTGATATGAGCGCTTGTACAGCCAAAGAGGACAATATATTAGTTTGGTAGAGGGATGGTGATGGGGCGTACCTCTGCCCTTCCAATACACGTTAAGACGAGATAATAGTAAATGCATGTGATATGTGTATAAATCATTTTAATGTTAATGTTGCAGGTGAGTTATTTTGGAAATCCTTAAAATGTGTTCTTTTGAGAAATAGCGAGGTTTGAGAAAGCATTTTGTGATTTCTTTAAGCTTGAGTTCAAACCTTTGCATGTTGATTGCGAGGCCACCTCCTAGGCGAGGTTTAGGATTTCTACTTACTGAGTTTATCTCACCCCGTGGTTATTAACAATTTTCAGGGTCGCATAGTTGAACAGTTCACTTTGGCACTCTGCTCGGCTTGATGGTGAAAGTCAAGACGTCGATCGAACCCCTTTTTGATCAGAGGTTAGACTAGAGGAGTTAGGGATAACCAACCCCCAACCTTAGCCGATTCATGATTAAAGGTACATCTAGCACGTATTGTTGAAGTTGTATTAAAAGATGATTGTTGCGTTCACAATGGCTACCATTATGTTGATGTATTAATAGGTATTATATTATGCTGCATGCTACGTAACTTGCCTATTTAACTACCATTATTTGTTAGGCATACTTCCGCTTAATTATAGAGTAAAAGATGAGAAGCCGACAATTGGATCCTGGGATAATATTGTCACAAGAAAACATGAATGTTGGGACTTATCATGTGCCCAACTGATCAGGACATGATAACTCCGACGTAACGAACCCTTGTATCTAATTGAAATAATAATGTACGTGCTTTAAGTGGTACATGGAAAAGGGTTGTTACACTCTTGGACTAATTTAATGGAGTTCGTCCCTCTTAGAACAATGTAAGAGAGTTCGTCCCCTCTTAGTCCAATCTAAGGGATTTCCTATCCTCTTGGTGTTATATAATGAAGTTCGTCCCACTTAAAACAATCTAAGAGAGTTCGTCACCTCTTGGTCCAATCTAATCAAGTTCGTCCTTCTTGGACCAATCTAAGGGAGTTTGTCCCTCTTGGACCAATCTAAGGGAGTTCATCTTCTCTTGGAGCAACCTAAAGGTGTTCGTCTCATTTTGGTCCAATCTAAAGGAGTTCGTCACCTCTTGATCCAATCTAAGGGAATTCGTCTCCTCTTGGTCCAATTTAAAGAAATTCATCTCCTCTTGATCCAATCTAAGGCAGTTTGTCCCCTTTGTCAAATCTAAGGGAGTTTGTCCCCACTTGCACCAATCTAAGAGAGTCTGTCTCCACTTGGAACAATCTAATGGTGTTTGTCTCCTCTTGGACCAATCTAAGAGAGTTCGTCTCCTCTTGGTTCAGTTTAAGGGACTTCGTCTCCTCATCATCCAATATAAGGGAGTTCTCTCTTTGACCAATCTAAGTGTGTTCATCTCCTCTTGGATCAGAAGGCAGTTCATCTCCACTTGATCGAATCTAAGGGAGTTCCTCTCCTTTTGGTCCAATTTATGGGAGTTCTTCTCTATTTGACCAATATATGGTGGTTCGTCTCCTATGGACCAATCTAAGCGAGTTCATCTCCTATCGGACTAAGCTACGAGAGTCCGGCCCCTCTTGGGCTAATCTAATGGAGTTCTTCCCTCTTGGAACAATCAATGAGAGTTCGTCCCCTCTCGGTCCAATCTAAGGGAGTTCACACTGCTTGGGCCAATCTAAGAGAGTTTGTCTCCTACTCGACCAATCTAAGGGAGTTTGTCTCCTACTCGACCAATCTAAGGGAATTTGTCCCCTCTTGAACTAATCTAAGGGAGTTTGTCCACTCTTGGACTAATCTAAGGGAGTTCGTCTATTCTCCATCTAATCTAAGGGAGTTCCTCCCTCTTTGACCAATCTAAGTGATTCGTCTCCTTTTGGACCAATTGAACACCATTCGACTCCTCGTGATCAAATCTAAGGGAGTTCGTTCGTCTCCTACTGGACCAATCTAAGGGAGTTCATCCCCACTTGAACTAATCTAAGGGAGTCCATTCGCTCTTGGACTAATCTAAGGGAGTTCGTCTCTTCTTCATCTAATATAAGGGAGTTTGTCTCTTCTTCATCTAATCTAAGGGAGTTCCTCCTTCTTTAACCAATCAAAGTGAGTTCGTCTCCTGTTGGACCAATCGAACATAGTTCAACTCCTCTTGATCCAATCTAAGGGAGTTCGTCACCGCTTGGGCCAATCGAAGGGAATTCGTATCCTCTTGGTGTAATATAATGGAGTTCGTCCCCACTTGGTCCAATCAAAGGAAGTTCGTCCCCTCTTGGTTCATCTTTGACCAATCTATGGGAGTTCCTCCCTCTTGAACCAATCTAAGGGAGTTCGTCTCCTCTTGGACCAATCTAAAGGTGTTCGTCTCCTCTTGATCCAATCTAACGGAGTTCGACTCCTCTTAGTCCAATCTAAGGGAGTTCGTCTCTCCTTGATCCAATCTAAGGGAGCTCGTCCCCTTTTGTTCAATATAAAGGAGTTCGTCCCCACTTGGACCAATCTAAAAGAGTTCATCTTCTCATGGACCAGTCTAAGGATGTTCGTACCCTCTTGGACCAATCTAAGGGAGCTCGTCCGCTACTAGACCAATCTAAGGGAGTTCGTCACCCCTTGGTCCAGTCTAAGGGTGTTCATCTCCTCTTCATCCAATCTAAGTCTAAGGGTGTTCGTCTCCTCTTCATCCAATCTAAGGGAGTTCTTCCCTCTTTGACCAATCTAAGTGAGTTCGTCTCCTCTTAGACCAATAGAAGACAGTTCATCTCCTATTCATCGAATCTAACGAAGTTTGTCTCCTCTTCTTCCAATCTAAGTGAGTTCTTCTCTATTTGGTTAGTCTCCTAGTGGACCATTCTAGGAGTGTTCGTCTCATACTGGACCAATCTAAAGGAGTTCGTCTCCTACTGGACCAATCTAAGGGAGTTCGTCCCCTCTTTGACTAATCTAAGGGAGTTTGTCCCCTCTTGGACTAATCTAATGGAGTTCGTCCCCCTTTGAATAATCCAAGAGAGTTTTTCCCCTCTTGGTCCAATCTAAGGGAGTTCGTCACCACTTGGGTCAATCTAAGGGAGTTTTTATCCTCTAGGTCTAATATAATGGATTTCGTCCCTCTTGGTCTAAGAGAGTTCGTCCCCTTTTGGTCCAATCTAGGGGAGTTTGTCCCCTCTTGGTACAATCTAATGGAGTTCGTCCCCTCAAGGACCAAACTAAGGGAGTTCATCTCTTCTAGGACCAATCTAGAGGAGTTCGTCTCCTCTTGGTCCAATCTATGGGACTTCGTCTCCTCTTGACCCAATTTAAGGGAGTTCATCCCACTTTGTCCAATGTAAGGGAGTTCATCCCTACTTGGACTAATCTAAGGGAGTCCTTCCTCACTTGGACCAAGCTAGGGGAATTCATCCCCTCTTGGACTAATCTAAGTAAGTTCGTTACCTCTTGGTCCAGTCTAAGGGAGTTCATCTCCTAATGGACCAATCTAAAGGAGTTCGTCTCCTTTTGGTCCAGTCTATTGGAATTCGTCTCCTCTGAGGGAGTTCGTCTCTTCTTGGACCAATATAATGGAGTTCGTCTGCTCTTATTCCAATCTAAGGGAGTTCGTCTCCTTTTGATTCTATCTATGGGAATTCGTCTCCTCGTGATCTTATTTAAGGGAGTTCGTCCCCACTTGGACCAATCTAAGAGAGTTCGTCCCCACTTTGACCAATCTAATGGTGTCCGTCTCCACTTGGACCAATCTAAGAGAGTCCGTCTCCACTTGGACCAATCTAAGGAAGTTCGTCTCTTACTGGACCAATCTAAGGGAGTTCGTCTCCTCTTGGTCAAGTTTAAGGGATTTCGTCTCCTCTTCATCCAATCTAAGGAGCTTCATCCCTCTTTGACCAATCTAAGCGTGTTCATCTCCTCTTGGATCATTCAAGGCAGTTCGTCTTCTCTTGATCGAATCTACGATAGTTCATTTCCTCCTTATCCAATCTAAGGGAGTATTTCTCTATTTAACCAATCTATGGTCGTTGGTCTACCACTTGACCAATCTAAGGGAGTTCGCCTCCCACTGGACCAATCTAAGGGAGTTTGCCTACTACTGGACCAATCTAGGGGAGTTCGTCCACTCTTGGACTAATCTAAGGGAGTTCGTCGTCCCCTTGTAGAACAATCTAAAAGAGTTCGTACCCTCTCGGTCCAATTTAGGGGAGTTTGTCACCGCTTGGGCCAATCTAAGGAAGTTCGTATCCTCTTGGTGTAATATAATGGAGTTTGTGCATGTAGGAACACTCTAAGATAATTTGTCCCCTCTTAGTCCAATCTAACGTAGTTAGTCCTTCTTAGACCAATCTAAGGGAGTTTGTACCTATTGGACCAACCTAAGGGAGTTCGTCTCCTCTTGGACCAATCTAAAGATGTTCGTCTCCTCTTGGTCCAATCTAAGGGAGGTCATCTCCTCTTGGTCCAATCTAAGTGAATTCATTTCCTCTTGATCCAATCTAATAGAGCTTGTCCCCCATTGTCCAATCTAAGGGAGTTCGTCCCCACTTGGACCAATTTAATAGAGTCTGTCTCCACTTGGACTAATCTAAGGGAGTTCGTCCCCTCTTGGACCAATCTAACGGAGTTCATTCGTTTCCTCTCCTCTTCGATCAATCGAAGGCATTTCGTCTCCTCCTGATTGAATCTAAGGGAGTTCGTCTCCACTTGGTCCAATCTAAGAGAATTCTTCTTTATTTAACCAATGTATGGTGGTTGGTCTCCTACTGGACCAATCTAAGGGAGTTCGCCTCCTACTAGACCAATCTAAGGGAGTTCGTCTACTATTGGACCAATCTAAGTTCGTCCCCTTTTAGAACAATCTAAAAGAGTTCGTACCATCTTGGTCCAATCTAGGAGAGTTTATCACCGCTTGGGCCAATCTAAGGGTGTTCATATCCTCTTGGTGTAATATAATGGAGTTTGTCCATCTAGGAACACTTTAAGATAGTTCGTCCCCTCTTGGTCCAATCTAATGTAGTTCGTCATTCTTAGACGAATCTAAGGGAGTTTATCCCTCTTGGACTAATCTAAGAGAGTTCGTCTCCTCTTGGACCAATCTAAAGGTGTTCGTCTCCTCTTGGTCCAATCTAAAGGTGTTCGTCTCCTCTTGGTCCAATGTAAGGGAGTTCGTCTCCTCTTGGTCCAATCTAAGGGAATTCGTCTCATCTTGATCCAATCTAAGAGAGTTTGTCCTTATTGTTCAATCTAAGGGAGTTCGTCCCCACTTGGACCAATTTAATGGAGTCCGTCTCCATTTGGACCAATCTAAGGGAGTTCATCTCCACCTGGTCCAGTTTATGGGAATTCATCTACTCTTCATCCTATCTAAGGGGGTTCATCCCTTTTGGACCATTCTAAGCGTGTTCGTCTCCTCTTGGATCAATCGAAGGCATTTCGTCTCCTCTTGATCGAATCTAAGGGAGTTTTTTTTTTTTGTAAATGTAAGTATTATATAGATTTTACCATTCAAAGTTGTACAAGGCGTGTGTCTTGGTACCACAAAACTTACACTCAACACTACAATAGATGTGTGAGTGAAAGGGTACCAAGAAAGCAAAAGTACATCCAAGGAAGGATGCCTAAATATACCATCTAAAAGATGAAGGCCTAAACAATGGCCAACGAGCCCAAATAGGCTAGACTACATGATGAGATCTAACAAGTGAAAGCAGTAAGTATGATAAGCTATCACAAAAAATGGAGGGGTCAATCTGCCACCTCTCCTGAACCCGCCTATTGCGGGGAGTATCAATAATAGGCTGGGACAATCTGGCTCTATCTCTAACCATCATGATAAGCTTCGTCACGGCTGGGATGGAGACGTCACGATTATGGAATAGAGCGTCATTCCGTGTCTCCCATATAATGTGGCAGAGGGCTCCTAGTGAGAATCTAGCAATGCATTGATGGAAGTGATTGCCAGATATGTGTGTGATAGCCCACTGAAGCGTGTCCTGCCAAGAAACATGCCTCCAAGAAAGCTGACAACTCTAGGCCTAGAAAGCCGCCGCGCCCGACAGTGACACGACATCCAAAAAGTAGATGGTCTATAGAGTCCGGTCTAGGGGTGATCACCTTGGTGGGCAGCCTGTTCTTTGTCACAAGCCCGTCAGAAAACGCAAGATCCATCTACTATCCTACGAGAAGATAACTGGAATACCTAGGTGGGCAGCCTGTTCTTTGTCATAATCCACAGGTGGAACTGATGTCTCGGGGTGATCACCTTGTTCCATACGAACGAAGACTATGGAACTCTCGGACCCTTTGAACGAATAATACTCCACGCTGATGCCACAGAGAAGATGCCCGAAGAATCCCCCAACCACTGAAAGTAATCATGCTGGTCAGACAAAATAGGAAGCAAAACCTAGCTCATGCAAGAGAGAAGAATCCCGTCCTCGAGCCTCAAAAAGATCGGCCAGCCTGGCCTCTCTGGATAGACCGAAACGATATATGTCCCGATTGGCATACATAGTATAGAGTGGACCACTGTCATGCCAGTGATCAAACCATAATGAAATAGACCTCCCGTCTCCGACTCCCCAGCGGAACATATGCCTGAACTCTCGCCTAAACTCAATAATTCTTTTCCAGGCCCAAGAACAAAAGGTTGGTGGCCTAGCCACCCAAAAACTATGTCTACGAAGAAAGACTGAGTGGACCCATCTATATCACAAGGACTCTTTATCTACAAACAGGGTCCATATATGTTTAAGCATGGCTACCTTATTACTCTCCCTAAGGCACCTAATACCTAAACCCCCCTCCTCCTTAGGTAGACATACATACACTTATGCTACCTTAGCTCCCCCGGGTCCAAGATCAGGGCCTTTCCATAGGAACTGCCTAAGTACACGCTCAATCATCTCTATAACTGAACATGGCAATATGAATACTCCAGACCAATACACCTGAATAGCATGTAGGATTGACCTGACAAGCTGCAGACGACCCGCAAATGAGAGGAACCTTTGAGTTCACACCTGAGCCCGCCTCGTGATCCTGTTGACTAGGGAGACACAATCTGCCTTCCTGAGTCTGCCCGATATCACCGGAACTCCCAAGTAACGGAATGGGAGGGCACCAATCCTGAAACCACGTAAGTCCACAATAGCTCCCCGAAGATCCTCCGACCCTCCCGAGATGTAGACCTCACTCTTCTCCAAG
Organism: Melaleuca quinquenervia; assembly: GCA_030064385.1. Lineage (NCBI taxonomy): Eukaryota > Viridiplantae > Streptophyta > Magnoliopsida > Myrtales > Myrtaceae > Melaleuca > Melaleuca quinquenervia. Next base: position 11,916,725 of record CM057720.1, read on the forward strand.
TTCGGCTCCAATCCTGACCACTATGAGAACGTGGTGAAAGCCGCCTTCATAAGTCCGACTAAACCTACATCTGCCCTGCTAAATAGTAGCACGTCATCGGCAAAGAAAAGATGGGTCAGCCCAGTCGACCTGCATCTCCAGTAGTACTGATACCCTAGTAAAGTAGCCGCCTTGTAATAACTAGAGTGAATAAATAAGGGAAGATGGGGTCTCCCTGTCTGAGGCCCCTCGAATTAGAGAAAAATCCCTTAAGCTCACCATTAATAGAGATGGAGAACTTAGGGGTTCTAACACAAATCATGATCAACGATATCAGATAAGCCGGAAATCCAAAAGCAATCAATGTAGACTCCAAGAAAACCCAATCAACTGTGTCATAGGCCTTCATAAAGTCCACCTTCATAGCACACTTCGGAGAGTATGGCTCATGATGGAAATCACAAAATAGCTCATGGGCTAACATGATATTGTCACTTATACGCCGTCCTTTGACAAAGGCATTCTGAGAGGGACTAATGATCGATGGCAATACCGACGCCACTCGATTGGCTAGCAACTTAGTAATGCACTTGTAAATAGTATTACAACATGCAATAGGCCTATAGTCGCTAACCGAAGATGCATTAGGAACCTTGGGGACTAGAGCTATGATGGTGGTATTCAATTGTCTCAACAAGCATCCAGAACTCAAGAAATCCATAATGGCAATAGTAACCAACGGCCCTACAATATCCCAAGACTACCTAAAGAACTCCACCGTAAACCCATCTGGCCCCGGGGTTTTCCCCGAGACAAGTGAGAACAGGGTACTACGTATCTCTAGCTCAGTAAAAGGATATGATAGGCTACGTACCTGGCTATCCTCCAATGTGTAGGAGAGGATAGCCCTGATATCCTGGAGAGAAGGTCGGTCCTGTGGGCCGCCAGAAGAGAAAAGCCGCTCATAGTATGAGACAAATACATCTCCTATCTGGTCCGACTCTGTCACCCGAGCTCCTTGATCATCCACCACTGAGATAATCCTGTTGCTGAGCTGTCTGTTCTTCACCGACTGGTGGAAGAATTTGGTGTTCTGGTCCTCTTCCTTCAACCACCTGTAGTTTAAGTGTAGAGAACTCCACCTTGGCATCTCTCTCCTCCTAGGCTAGAGCCATACTAAACGGATCCGCCAAGAGAGAATCCTGAACCATAGTAAGACGCTGTCTAGCTATCCTGGTACGGTTCGAGATATCTGAATATGATTCTCGATTGAACTGCTTCAACCGAGACTTCAACAACTTCAGCTTCGTGCAAAGCTGATACATAAGAGATCCTCTAACAGAAGTGTCCCAAACTTGGGCTACCATGTTCATAAATCCCGGGTCGGTCATCCAAAAATTAAAGAATTTGAACGGCTAACGAACATGAATATCAGGCATCACCCTAATAATCATAGGAGAGTAATCATAGATACCTGGAGTGAGGAAATTAGCTTCAGAAAATGGGAAAATCGCACTCCACTGCTGGTTGACCAACACCCTGTCTATCTTCCTCTGAATCCTGTCCAAACCCTCATGGGCAGACCATGTATATCAGCACCCGACATACCTCAAGTCCTCCAACTCAGCCCTAGACAAGTAATCATGCAGGTCATTATCCGATCCTATCCACCTGGTAGATCCACCAATCCTATTCGAAGGATAACGAATAGCATTGAAGTCTTCCGCCACTATCCAAGGGACCTCAGTGTACCCTGCACCCAGCCTGATAAGATCAGCAAACAGCTCATGCCTCTTTGTATGAGTGTGCTCGCCATATATAACAGACATTGTACATGATGCTTTGGATGCTAGCCTTCTAAGTTGGCCATGCATGACCTGATCTGAGCTATCATATAACATAAAATCAACTATAGAGGGATTCCAGCCAATCCAAATCCTCCCCTGAGAAGAGTAACTATAGTTTGCCAACCATATCCACCCCGGGACAATCGTAGCAGTAGTGCCAACAAATAGAGACTCCGTCGCCTTAGTCTCAATAATCCCCATACAACATAGGTTATGACTCCTAACCAGGTGCTTAACCTCGGCCTGCCTCAAGGAACCTACAACACCTCTAATGTTCCAAACTCCTATAGACATATATACAATAGAGATAAGATAACCTACCGGATCTTGGCCTGACGTCCAGACCTCGTGGAGACACCCGTAGGAGGGCTCGGTGGCCTCCATGCGGAAGAAGGCTGGGCACCATCGCCATCCGAGTCATTTCTCTCCTCCTCAGAAGAGCTACTAGATGAGTCCACCAGGGAGGAAGTCTCACCCGTCCTCACCACTATTGTCTTCTTCCCTTTTTGCCTTTCTTCTTTTTACCCTTCTTACCCTTCTTCTTCTTCGGTTCCACCCGCTCCCAGCCTAGGCCTTGGTCACCATTAACCTCCTCATCGAGATCATCAAAGAAAAATGAAGAGGGTTGTGTGACTCTACCTGTTTTGGGGAGGACAAGGTGCTGCACCGCAGGAAGTCCAGCAACAATAGTGGTTTGGAATTGCACGGAAGGATCATCTTCAGAGTGCTGGGGTCGCCGGTCCAAGCCGGTCAGACCAGGTACACGACATTTAACCGGTCTGGGGCAGTCAGACTGGCTATACTCTCTGGTCTATTTTGTTGTTCTTCGGCCTGAACTTGGCCTATGGAGGTCAGACTGGTCTGTCCTACTGCTATACGAGTTTCCTTAACCGGTTCAGGCTGGTGTAGTCCGGTCCTATCATCATGCGACTGGGGCTGATCTATTGTCAAACTGGGTTGTAGAGACTGATCGATGACTTGTTCCTGTTGCTGTTCGGTCGAAGGCTCAGGCCGAACTGGCTTAGTCAGCTCATCATGGTTGGGCCGAGTCATCAGCCGGTGTAACCGGACGTTGCTTTGGTGGGCCGGACAAGCATCTTTGGTGGGCCCTGGTTTCTGGGCGTCGGGCTAAATGGACGGGTGGGGTTGTTGAAAATCAACCTACACCAACTGGACGTGGGCTTGTTGAACGGACGGTCCTACACGCTGAAGATGTTGGCCATTCACCAACGTAGTCCGGTCCCAGGCTGAAGACTCACATGTGTGCTGGGTTTGTGAGTTAGTGGGCTGAGTCACGGCCCTTTGTTCGGGCTGGACGTGCGACTGAATGGCTTGGCTCACAGAGTGGACGATCTGGTCAGGCTAGATGGGCTGTAGTGGCCCAGACGACGCTGCTGTCTCACTGACCAGCCCATCATTTACTCGAGTAGGCCCCTCCCTATCGTGGCCCGTTTAAAGTTGCAATCCACTTCGGCCCCCTAGCTAGTTCTTCACATGGTCCACAGTCTTTGAAGTATCTTCACATGGTCCACAGTGTCTCCAGCTCCTTCAAGGGGGTCATTGCACTTATGACCGAAGGCACAACACCTATCACACCTTACCGGCCTCTATTCATACTCCACTTCCACTATAAATGATTTGCCTTCCATAGATATAGAAATGGAGGACCGTAGAGGCCTCCTGGTGCTCACCTCGACACACATCCGAGCAAACAAAATCATCTTCAATGACTCCATTTGGCTATCAACATAGAGCGGCTTTCCTAGCGTGCTTGCAAGTTTCCCAATGCTCAAAGGAGACCAAAGTGAACATGGAAGTTTCCTTAGTCTAACCCATATAGGAACGGTGTCGATATGTCCTTTCCGGAGTTCTAGGGAAGGATACCATTGTTGAAGAATCATTGGGACCTTTGATAGCATAATGTGACCCCTTTTAACAATTCGTCTCCTATATGCTTCATCTGGGATTCGGGAGAAGAAGAAGCCATTGTCGTTCGCCATGACTTCATTGAGGGCACTCCCCCATGTTTTCCTTAGGATGGCTTCCGTTAATTTAAAAGGAAGTTTTTTACCCACAAAGAAACCAACAAGGCAGTCCTTCCACAATGGGCTACATGCTTCCATCATGTCTTTGGTGACAATCAACTCACTATCATCTTCCAACAAATCCGGGAAGTGAGGTAGTGTATAGTCATTAGTCGCCGCCCTTGCCACATTAACCTAAGATCGCGGTGGTTGATTTGGTTGGATTTGCTTGTGCTCGGCTCGCCCGTTACCTTTAGTTAGAATCCCAGCCTCATTTGGCTTAGTCGCTGTCTTAGTTGGTTGAGGTGGTACACTCCCAAGCCGACTTCTAGACCGCCTTGGACGATCATCATCCCCTTTACCCGATTTATCCCTTTTACCTAGTCCCCTACTCTTGGACTGGGAATTCAGTCGAGCAAGTGATTGGCATCCAGCTGCATTACTAGAGGTGGCATTCTTCTTCTTACCCACAATGGGTCGAGTAAGTGGGGGAAAATGCTCTTCTTCCATTGAACTTCGGGGACCTTTACAAGTCAAAGACCGGCCCCTCCCATCAACCTCAGTCATCTCCTCCTGAGCCTGCAGTTCTTCCCTTGTCGTGTTCTCCTCCGACCTCATCTCAGCCAATATAACACACTAGCAGACCATATCCTCGTAATTAGATCGGAAGAAAGACTAACCTGGATGGGTTGGCAAATGGATCTTGTCTAGCAATTAATCGAACACCCTCCAGTCAGCAGGCCTATCGCAGAACTTTGCCCACAGCAACTCATCACGAACAACTTGTGGAGCTCCCCTGGGAGTGTGTTTCCATAATCAATTAGATGCAGCTGCTCATCAAAATATGTCTGATCGGAGGAATGTGTCTTCGCAGGTCGTCTCAATACAGCTAAGAATTTGTCCGCCCAACAAGACTAGGTGCAGCCTCTGATGTGGCTGCAAAGTAGTCCAGATTCGTGTTCACCAGTTAGACTTTTTGTCGAGTAGTTGGTGCGCATAGAGCACGCTGGAGGGCCCATGTTAGTGAAGAGCCGAATTGAGCCGGTCAAATCTCCCTCCTCCGACCACTTGAGCTGGAACCCTTTAGTGGGAGGGCAGATCTACCTTCCAATATGCTAGTACGAAGATCTAAGGTGCCAACTCGTTGTTGGGACTCGACACGAAGAATTTCTATCCAGGGGTCTCCCAGTGCTCGCCTTAACGAACCCACGTATTAGGCTACACAGATCTTGGCCGTCCAGTCCCCCAAGCTTGATAGCTCCGGTATGAGTCTAGATCCGCCCCTTTAGAAGCTATCCTGAAGGTTGCGTGGGTCAAGCTTGATAGCTCCGGATGGGATGGAGAATGAAGAGAGTCCTTCCACTCACCTTCGTTACTCGGGTTCCCTCTTCATGTCCAGCAGCACTAGAGTCGGTGAGGTAGCTAGGTCACAGCCTTCGGACGACCTGAGCTGAAGTGCTCCGGAAAGGTGCTAGAGAAGGGCTCCTCGAAGTTATACCGAAGATTAGGAGGCTCGATTCACTGCAGGGACTCCGAAGCGAAAAGCAGATCTTCCTCAAATTTAAGCGTCCTCCCAGAAACCCTAGAAGAGAGCTGGTCCGATCTCTTCAATGAAAGAGACTGAGCTGCAAACCTTTCATGGGATCATAGATCATCCACCCATGAATCATTGTTCAAGATTCCAGCTCCAGATCTTTACCGTACTGCCTAATCTGAAGATTATTCTCCCCAGTTGCAGTTCACGTTCCAACAAAACCACGTTTCAGTCGAGCACAGATTCCTCCATCCCGAACTTTCCGTTCGACGATCCAACCAGACAGATTAAACTAGGAAGGGAGACGAATCTCCCCTCTTAAAATGAGGTCGATCCAACGGTGAACACGTCGGGAGCGGATCCACGAAGAAGCTCGTCTTCTGGAATTTCCAGAAACGCAGATAGCTGGGGAAGTCAGATTCAATCCACCATAACTTCCAGCCTACTTGGAATCTGTTGAAACCGTTCGGAGGGGTTGTAGATCAGGTTGAGAGGCACCTCCCCTCCGAAAATCAGCTCTAACGGACCACCAGAGCTCCGGCAATCAGCGATTCCCCTCTCCGGCCACTCTGTTGCCCAAGATGAACAGTACCCGCATAACCATCCCCTCTCTTTACCCTCAGTACCAATCCTCCACCGAAACACTTAAGTCCCCCGAATCTAAGGGAGTTCGTCTCCACTTGGTTCCAATCTAAGGGAGTTCTTCTCTATTTGACCAATCCATGGTTGTTCGTCTCCTACTAGACCAATCTAAAGGAGTTCATCTCCTACTGGACCAATCTAAGGGAATTCATCTCCTACTGGACTAATCTAGGGTAGTCTATCCCCTATTAGACTAATATAGTGGAGTTTGTCCCTATTAGAACAATGTAAGAGAGTTCGTTTCCTCTCGGTCAAATCTAAGGGAGTTCATCAACGCTTGGGCCAATCTTAGGGAGTTTGCATCCTCTTCATGAAATATAATGAAGTTAGTCCCTCTTGGAACAATCCAAGAGAGTTCGTCCCCGCTTGGTTCAATCTAAAGAAGTTTGTCCCATCTTGGTCCATTCTAATGGAGTTCGTCCTTTTGGAACCAATCTAAGGGAGTTCATCCCTCTTGGACCAATCTAAGGGAGTTCATCTCCTCTTGGACCAATCAAAAGGTGTTCGTCTCCTCTTGATTCAATTTAAGGGAATTCGTCCCCCTTTGTCCAATCTAAGGGAGTTCGTCCCCATTTGGACCAATCTAAGGGAGTTCGCCTTCACTTGAACCAATCTAATGGAATTCGTCCACTCTTAGACCAATCTAATGGAGTTCGTCTGCTCTTGGTCCAGTTTAAGAGACTTTGTCTCCTCTTCATCCAATCTGAGGGAGTTCATCCCTCTTTGACCAATCTAAGCATGTTCATCTCCTCTTGGATCAATCGAAGACAGTTCGTCTCCCCTTGATCGAATCTAGGGGAGTTCGTTTCCTCTTGGTCCAATCTATGAGAGTTCTTCTCTATTTGACCAATCAATGGTGGCTCATCTCCTGCTGGACCAATATAAGGGAGTTCATCTTTTACTGAACTAATCTGGTGGAGTCCTTCCCGTCTTGATCTAATCTAATGGAGTACGCCCCTCTTGGAGCAATCTATGAGAGTTTGTCCCCTCTCAGTCCAATATAAGGGACTTCGTCACATACTGGATGATTCTAAAGGGAGTTCGTCTCCTACTAGATCTAAGGGAGTTCGTCTGCTCTTGGTCCAGTTTAAGAGACTTTGTCTCCTCTTCATCCAATCAGAGGGAGTTCATCCCTTTTTGACCAATCTAAGCATGTTCATCTCCTCTTGGATCAATCGAATGCAGTTCTTCTCCCCTTGATCGAATCTGAGGGAGTTCATCTCCTCTTGATCCAATCTAAAGGAGTTATTCTCTATTTGACCAATCTATGGTGGTTCGTCTCTTACTGGACTAATCTAAGGGAGTTCATCTTCTACTGAACTAATTTGGTGGAGTCCATCCCCTCTTGGTCTAATCTATTGGAGTACGCCCCTCTTGGAGCAATCAATGAGAGTTCGTCCCCTCTCGGTCCAATCTAAGGGAGTTCGTCTTCTACTCGAATAATCTAAGGGAGTTTGTCTCCTACTGGACCAATCTAAGGGAGTTCGTCCCTTCGTGAACTAATCTAAGTGTGTTCGTCTGCTCTTGGACTAATCTAAAGGAGTTCCTCCCTCTTTGACCAATCTAAGCGAGTTCGTCTCCACTTGGACAATTCGAATGTAGTTCGACTCCTTTTGATCCAATCTAAGGGAGTACGTCACCGCTTGGGCCAATCTAATGGAGTTTGTATCCGCTTGGTGTCATATAATGGAGTTCGTCCCTCTTGAAACAATCTAAGAGAGTTTGTCCCCTCTTGGTCAAATCCAAAGGAGTTCGTCCTCTCTTGGTCTAATCTAATGGAGTTCCTCCTTCTTGGACCAATCTAAGGGTGTTCATGCCTCTTGGACCAATCTAAGAGAGTTCGTCTTCTCTTGGACCAATCTAAAGGTGTTCGTCTCCTCTTGGTCCAATCTGTCCGACAACGTCTCCTCCTGGTCCAATCTAAGGGAGTTCGTCTCCTCTTGATCCAATCTAAGGGAGTTCGTCCCCCTTTGTCCAATCGAAGGGAGTTCGTCCCCACTGGGACCAATTTAAGGGAGTCCGTCTCCACTTGGACGAACCTTAGGGAGTTCATCTCGTCTTGATCCAATCTAGTGGAGTTCGTCCCCCTTTGTCCAATCTAAGGGAGTTGTCCCTACTTGGACCAATCTAAGCGAGTTTTTTTTTTGGTAAATATAAGTATTTTATAGATTCTACCATGCAACCTTGGGCTACCATATCCATAAACCCCAGGTCTGTCATCCAAAAATCAAAGAATTTGAAAGGGCGACGGACATAAATATCAGGTACCACTCGAATAATCATAGGAGAGTGATCGAAGATACCTAGCGTGAGGAAATTAGCCTCAGAGAATGAGAAAACCAAACTCCACTATTGGTCGACCACCACCCTATCTATCTTCCTCTGGATCCTGTCCAGACCCTGGTAGGAAGACCAAGTATATCAACATCCAACATACCTCAAGTCCTCCAATTCAGCTATAGACAAATAATAGTGCAAGTCATCCTATCCATCTGGTAGATCCACCAATCCTATCCGATGGGTTACGAATAGCATTGAAATCCCCAGCCACCAATCTATGGGAGTTTGCCCCGTCTTGGACCAATCTAAGGGAGTTCATCTCATACTGGACTAATCTAAGGGAGTTTTTTCCTCTTCATCCATTCTAAGGGAGTTCATCCCTCCTTGACCAATCTAATCGAGTTCGTTTCCCCTTGTACCAATCAAAGGCAGTTCGTCTCCTCGTGATCGAAAATAAGGGAGTTCGTCTCCTCTTGGTCCAATCTAAGAGGGTTCGTCTCCAACTAGACCAATCTAATTCGTCTCCTAATGGACCAATCCAAGGGAGTTCGTCTCTTACTGGACCAATCTAAGGGAGTTCGTCCCCTCTTGAACAAATATAATGGAGTTCGTCCCTCTTGGAACAATCTAGGATAGTTCATTCCCTCTTGGTCCAATCTATGGGAGATCGTCATCGCTTGGGCAAATGTAGGGGTGTTCATACCATTTTGGTCCAATCTAATGGAGTTCGTCCCACTTGGAACAATCTAAGAGAGTTCGGCCCCTCTTAGTCCAATCTAAAGGAGTTCGTCCATCTTGGACCAATCAATGGGAGTTCGTCACTTTTGGATTAATCTAAGGGAGTTCGTCTCCTCTTGGACCAATATAATGATGTTCGTCTCCTCTAGGTCCAATCTAAGGGAGTTCGTCCCCTCTTTATCCAATCTAAGGAAGTTCGTCTCCTCTTGGACCAATATAATGATGTTCGTCTCCTCTAGGTCCAATCTAAGGGAGTTCGTCCCCTCTTGGTCCAATTTAAACGAGTTTGTCCATCTTAGACCAATGTAATGGAGTCCATCTTCACATGCACCAATATAAGGAAAATCATCCCCTAGACCAATCTAAGGCAGTTCGTCTCATACTGGACCAATCTAAGGGACTTCGTCCTCTCTTGGACAAATCTAATAGAGTTCGTCCCTCTTGGAACAATCTAAGAGAGTTCATCCCTTCTTGGCCCAATCTAAGGGAGTTTGTCACCGCTAGGGCCAATCTAAGGGTGTTCATATCATCTTGGTCCAATTTAGTAGAGTTCGTCTCTCTTGGAACAATCTAGGAGAGTTCGTCCCCTTTTGGTCCAATCTAGGGGAGTTCATCCCCTCTTGGTCCAATCTAAGGGAATCCATCACCGCTTAGGCCAATCTAAGGGTGTTCATATCCTTTTGGTCCAATCTAATGGAGTCCGTCCATCTTGGAACGATCTAAGAGAGTTCGTCCCCTCTTGATCCAATATAAGGGAGTTCGTCCCCTCTTGGTCCAATCTAAGGGAGTTCGTCCGCTCTTGGTCTAACATAAAGGAGTTCGTCCATCTTGGACCAATATAAAGGAGTTCATCTTCACATGCACCAATATAAGGAAAATCGTCCTCACTTGGACTAATCTACTGGAGTTCGTCCTCTCTTAGACCAATTTAAGGGAGTTCGTCCCTTACTAGACTAATATAATGGAGCACGTCCCTCTTGGATCAATCTATGAGAGTTCGTCTCCTACTCGACCAATGTAAGGGAGTTCGTCTCCAACTGGATGATTCTAAGGGAGTTCTTCTCTTATTGGACCAATTTAAGGGAGTTCGTCCCCTCTTGAACTAATCTAAGGGAGTTCGTCCTCTCTTTGACTAATATAAGGGAGTTTCTCTTATTCATCCAACCCAAGGGAGTTCCTCCCTCTTTGACCAATCCAAGGGAGGTCGTCTCCTCTTGGACAAATCGAACATAGTTTGACTCCTTTTAATCCAATATGGGGGAGTTCACCACCGCTTGGCCAATCAAAGGGAGTTCATCCCTACTAGACCAATTTAAGGGAGTTCGTCACCTCTTGGCCAGTCTAAGGGTGATTGTCTCCTCTTCATCCAATCTAAGGGAGTTCATCCCTCTTTGACTAATCTAAGCGACTTCGTCTCCTCTTGGACCAATAGAAGGCAATGCGTCTCCTCTTGATCGAATCGAACAGAGTTCTTCTCCACTTCTTCCAATCTAAGGGAGTTCTTCTCAATTTGACCAATCTAAGACGGTTCGTCTCCTATTGGACCAATCTAAGGGAGTTCGTCTCCTATTGGACCAATCTAAGGGAGTTCGTCTCCTACTAGACCAATCTAAGGGAATTCCTCCCCTATTGGACTAATCTAATGGAGTTCGTCCCTCTTCAAACAATCTAAGAGAGTTGGTCACCTCTTGGTTCAATCTAAAGGATATCTTCACAGCTTAGGCCAATCTAAGGGAGTTCGTCTCCACTTTGGTCCGAGTTAAGAGACTTTGTGTCCTCTTTATCCAATATGAGGGAGTTAATCCCTCTTTGACCAATCTAAGCGTGTCCGTCTCCTCTTGGATTAATTGAAAGCAATTCGTCTAACCTTGATCGAACCTAAGGGAGTTCGTCTCCTCTTGGTCTAATCTATGGGAGTTCTTCTCTATTTGAGCAACCTATGGTGGTTCGTCTCCTACTGGACCAATCTAAGGGAGTTCGTGTCCTACTGGACTAATCTAGGGGAGTTCGATGCCTCTTAGACTAATCTAATGGAGTACGTCCCTCTTGGAACAATCTATGAGAGTTCGTCTCCAACTCGACCAATCTAAGGGAGTTCGTCTCCAACTGGACGATTCTAAGGGAGTTCGTCTCCTAATGGTCCAATCTAAGAGAGGTTGTCCCCTTCGAACTAATCTAAAGGAGTTCATCCGCTCTTGGACTAATATAAGGGAGTTTATCTCTTCTTCATCCAATCTAAGGGAGTTCCTCCCTCTTTGACCAATTTAAGCGAGTTCGTCTCCTCTTGGACAAATCAAACATAGTTCGACTCCTTTTGATCCAATCTAAGGGAGTTCATCACCGCTTGGGCCAATCAAAGGTAGTTCGACCCTACTAGACCAATCTAAGGGAGTTCGTCACATCTTGGTCCAGTTTAAGGGTGTTTGTCTCCTCTTCATCCAATCTAAAAAAGTTCATCCCTCTTTGACAAATCTAAGCGACTTCGTCTCCTCTTGGACCAATAGAAGGCAATGCGTCTCCTCTTGATCGAATCGAACAGAGTTCTTCTCCACTTCTTCCAATCTAAGCGTGTTCTTCTCAATTTGACCAATCTAAGATGGTTCGTCTCCTAGTGGACCAATCTAAGGGAGTTCGTCTCCTAGTGGACCAATCTAAGTGAGTTCATCTCCTACTGGACCAATCTAAGGGAATTCGTCCCATTGGACTAATCTAATGGAGTTCGTGCCTCTTCAAACAATCTAAGAGAGTTGGTGCCCCCTTGGTTCAATCTAAGGGACTTCGTCACCGCTTAGGCCAATCTAAGAAGTTCGTCTCCTCTTGGTCTGGGTTAAGGGACTTTGTGTCCTCTTCATCCAATATGAGGAAGTTCATTCTTCTTTGACCAATCTAAGTGTGTTCGTCTCCTCTTGGATCAATTGAAGACAGTTTGTCTAACCTTGATAGAATCTAAGGGAGTTCATCTCCTCTTGGTCTAATCTATGGGAGTTCTTCTCTATTTGATCAATCTATGGTGGTTCGTCTCCTAGTGGACCAATCTAAGGGAGTTCGCATCCTACTGGACTAATCTAGGGGAGTTCGACGCCTCTTGGACTAATCTAATGGAGTACATCCCTCTTGGAACAATCTATGAGAGTTCGTCTCCAACTCGACCAATGTAAGGGAGTTCGTCTCCAACTGGACGATTCTAAGGGAGTTCGTCTCCTAATGGTCCAATCTAAGAGAGTTTGTCCCCTTTCGAACTAATCTAAAGGAGTTCATCCGCTCTTGGACTAATATAAGGGAGTTTGTCTCTTCTTCATCCAATCTAAGGGAGTTCCTCCCTCTTTGACCAATTTAAGCGAGTTCGTCTCCTCTTGGACAAATCAAACATAGTTCGACTCCTTTTGATCCAATCTAAGGGAGTTCGTCACCGCTTGGGCCAATCAAAGGTAGTTCGACCCTACTAGACCAATCTAAGGGAGTTCGTCACATCTTGGTCTAGTTTAAGGGTGTTTGTCTCCTCTTCATCCAATCTAAGGGAGTTCATCCCTCTTTGACTAATCTAAGCGACTTCGTCTTATCTTGGACCAATAGAAGGCAATGCATCTCCTTTTGAACGAATCGAACAGAGTTCTTCTCCACTTCTTCCAATCTAAGCGTGTTCTTCTTAATTTGACCAATCTAAGATGGTTCGTCTCCTATTGGACCAATCTAAGGGAGTTCGTCTCCTTGTGGACCAATCTAAGTGAGTTCGTCTCCTACTGGACCAATCTAAGGGAATTCGTCCCATTGGACTAATCTAATGGAGTTCGTGCCTCTTCAAACAATCTAAGAGAGTTGGTCCCGTCTTGGTTCAATCTAAGGGACTTCGTCACCACTTAGGCCAATCTAAGAAGTTTGTCTCCTCTTGGTCCAGGTTAAGGGACTTTGTGTCCTATTCACCCAATATGAGGAAGTTCATCCTTCTTTGACCAATCTAAGTGTTTTCGTCTCCTCTTGGATCAATGGAAGGTAGTTTGTCTAACCTTGATCGAATCTAAGGGAGCTCATCTCCTCTTGGTCTAATCTATGGGAGTTCTTCTCTATTTGATCAATCTATGGTGGTTCATCTCCTAGTGGACCAATCGGGAGTTCGCATCCTACTGGATTAATCTAGGGGAGTTCGACGCCTCTTGGACTAATCTAATGGAGTACTTCCCTCTTGGAACATTCTATGAGAGTTTGTCTCCAATTCGACCAATCTAAGGGAGATCGTCTCCAACTGGATGATTCTAAGGGAGTTCGTCTCCTACTGTACCAATTTCAGGGAGTTCATCCCCTTTTGAACTAATCTAAAGGAGTTCATTCGCTCTTGGACTAATCTAAGGGAGTTCGTCTCTTCTTCATCTCCCTTAGAAGAGTTCCTCCCGTTTTGACCAATCTAAGCGAGTTCGTCTCCTCTTGGACAAATCGAACATAGTTCGACTCCTTTTGATCCAATCTAAGGGAGTTCGTTACCGCTTGGGCCAATCTAAGGGAGTTCGTATCCTCTTGGTGTAATATAATGGAGTTAGTCCCTCTTGGTTTAATCTAAGAGAGTTCGTCCCCTCTAGGTCAAATCTAAGGGAGTTTCGTCCCCTCTTGAACAATCTATGTGAGTTCATCCCCTCTTGGTCCAATCTAACGAAGTTCGTCCCCTCTTGATCCAATCTAATGGAGTTTGTCCTTTTTGGGCCAATCTAGGGGAGTGCGTCCCCTCTTGGTCCAATCTAATGGAGTTCCTCCTTCTTGGACTAATCTAAGGGAGTTCGTCCCTCTTGGACCAATCTTAGGGAGTTTTTTTTTTTGGTAAATAAATCTTTGGGTGTTCGTCCTCTCTTGCACCCATCTAAAGGTATTCTTCTCCTCTTGGTCCAATCTATTGGACAACGTCTCCTGCTGGTCCAATCTAAGGTAGTTTGTCTCCTCTAGATTCAATACAAGGGAGTTCGTCCCCCTTTGTCCAATCCAAGGGAGTTCGTCCCCACTTGGACCAATCTAAGGGAGTCCGTCTCCAGTTGGACTAATCTATAGGAGTTCATCTCCTCCTGATCCAATCTAGGGGAGTTCGTCCCCCTTTTTTCCAATCTAAGGAGTTCGTTCCCTCTTCGACAAATCTAATCGAGTCCGCCTCCACTATGACTAATCTAAGGTAGTTCGTCTCCTTTTGATCGAATCTACGGGAGTTCGTCCCCTCTTTGTCCAATCTAAGGGAGTTCTTCTCTATTTGACCAATCTATGGTGGTTCTTCTCCTACTGGACCAATCTAACAGAGTTTGTCTCCTACTAGACCACTCTAAGGGAGTTCGTGTCCTACTGGACTAATCAAGGGAAGTCCGTCTCGTCTTGGATTAATCTAACGGAGTTCGTCCTTCTTAGAACAATCTAGGAGATTTCATCCTCTCTCGGTCCAATCTTTGGGAGTTCGTCACCGCATGAGGCAATCTAAAGGAGTTCGTATCCTCTTGGTGTAATAAAATGGAGTTCGTTCCTCTTGGAAAAATCTAAGAGAGTTCGTCCCCTATTGGTCCAATCTAAGGGAGTTCATCCCCCTTTGTCCAATCTAAGGGAGTTCCTCCCACTTGGATCAATCTATGGAAGTCCGTCTTCACTTGGATAAATATAAGGGATTTTGTCTCCTCTTGAACCAATCTAAATGAGTTTGTCTCCTACTGGACCGATCTAAGACAGTTCCTTTTCTCTCGGTCCAGTCTAAGGGAGTTCATCTCCTCTTCATCCAGTCTAAGGGTGTTCCTCCCTCCTAGACTAATCTAAGCGAGTTCGTCTCCTCTTGGACCAATCAAAGGGAGTTCTTCTCTATTTGACCAATCTAAGGGGGTTCACCTCCTTCTGGACCAATCTAAAGGAGTTCGTCTCCTACTGAACCAATCTTAGGGAGTTCGTCTCCTATTGGACCAATTTAAGGGTCTTCGCCCCCTCTTGGACTAATCTATTGGAGTTCGTCCCTCTTGGAACAATGTAAGAGACTTGGCACCTCTTGGTCCACTCTAAGGGAGTTCGTCACCACTTGGGCCAATCTAACGCATTTCCTCATCTCTCGGTCCAGTCTAAGGGAGTTTGTCTCCTCTTCATCCAATCTAAGTGTGTTCCTCCCTCTTTGACCAATCTAAGCGAGTTCGTCTCCTCATGGACCAATCGAAGGGAGTTCTTCTCAATTGTCCAATCTAAGGGGTTCGTCTCCTACTGAACCAATCTAAAGGAGTTCGTCTCCTACTGGACTAATATAAGGGAGTTCGTCTCCTACTGGACCAATGTAAGGGAGTTCGGCCCTCTTGGACTAATCTATCGGAGTTCGTCCCTCTTGGAACAATCTAAGAGACTTCGCACCTCTTGGTCCACTATAAGGGTGTTCGGCACCGCTTGGGCCAATCTAAGGGAGTTTGGATCCTCTTTTGTTGTGATATAATGGAGTTTGTGCCCTCTTGGTCTAATCTAATGGAGTTCGTGCCCTCTTTGTTCAATCTAATGGAGTTCGTCCTCCTTGGACCAATCTAAGGTTATTTGTCCCTCTTGGACCAGTTTAAGGGAGTTCGTCTCCTCTTGGACCCATCTATAGGTGTTCGTCTCCTCTTGGTCCAATCTAAGGGAGTTCGTCTCCTCTTGGTCTAGTGTAAGGGTCTTTGTCTCCTCTTCAACCAATCTTAGGGAGTTCATCCCTCTTTGACCAATCTAAGTGTGTCCGTCTCCTCTTGGATCAATCGAAGGCAGTTCATCCCCTCTTGATCAAATCTAAGGGAGTTCGTCTCCTCTTGGTCTAATATATAGGAGTCCTTCTCTGTTTGACCAATCTTCTCCTAATGGACCAATCTGAGAGAGTTTGTCTCATACTAAACCAATCTAAGGGAGTTCATGTCCTACTGGAGTATTCTAGGGGAGTCCATCCCGTCCTGGACTAATCTAATGGAGTTCGTTCCTCTTAGAACAATCTAAGTGAGTTCGTCCTCTCTCGGTCCAATCTAAGGTAGTTCATCAACGCTTGGGCCAATCTAAGGGAGTTCGTATCCTCTCGATGTAGTAAAATGGACTTCGTCCCTCTTAGAAAAATCTAAGCGACTTCGACCCCTGTTGGTCCAATCTCAGGGAGTTCGTCCCCCTTTGTCCAATCTAAGGGAGTGCGTCGCCACTTTGACTAATCTAAGGGAGTTCGTCCCCTTTTGGACCAATCTAAGGGAGTACATCTCCTGCTGTCACAATCTAAGAGAGTTCGTCTCATCTTCATCCAATCTAACAGAGTTCGTCCCATCTAGGTCCAATCTAAAGGAGTTCGACACCGCTTGGGCCAATCTAAGGGAATTCGTGTCCTCTTGGTGAAACATAATGGAGTTCGTCCCTCTTGGAACAATCTATGCGAGTTCGTCCCCTCTTGGTTCAATCTAAGGGAGTTCGTCTCCTTTTGATCCAATCCAATGGAGTTCATCCTTTTTGGGCCAATCTAAGGGAGTCCGTCCCCACTTGGACCAATCTAAGGGAGTCCGTCTCCACATGGACCAATCTAATAGAGTTCATCCCCTCTTGGATCAATCTAAGGGTGTTCGTCTCCTACTGGAACAATCTAAGGGAGTTCGTCTCATGTTGGTCCAGTCTAAGGGAGATCGTCTCATCTTCATCCAATCTAAGGGAGTTCGTTCCTCTTTGATCATTTTAAACGAGTTCGTCTCCTCTTAGACCAATCGAAGGCAGATCGTCTCCTCTTGATTGAATCTAGAGGAGTTCATGTCCTCTTACTCCAATCTAAGGGACTTCTTTTCCGCTTGACCAATCTAAAGGGGTTGGTCTCCTACTGGACGAATCTACGGGAGTTCGTCTCCTGCTAGACCAATCTAAGGGAGTTCGTCTCCTACTGGACAAATTTAACAGAGTTCGTCCCCTCTTGAGCTAATCTAAAGGAGTTCGTCTCCTACTGGACTAATATAAGGGAGTTCGTCTCCTACTGGACCAATGTAAGGGAGTTCGCTCCCTCTTAGACTAATCTATTGGAGTTCGTCCCTCTTGGAACAATCTAAGAGACTTCGCACCTCTTGGTCCACTCTAAGGGAGTTCGTATCCTATTGTTGTGATATAATGAAGATCGTCCCCTCTTGGTCCAATCTAGTGGAGTTCATGCCCTCTTGGTTCAATCTAATGGAGTTCATCCTTCTTGGACCAATCTAAGGTTGTTTGTCCCTCTTGGACCAATCTAAGGGAGTTTTTTTTTGGGTAAGTAATCTAAGGGAGTTCATCTCCTCTTAAACCAATCTAAAGGTGTTCGTCTCCTCTTGGTCCAATCTAAGGGAGTTCATCTCCTCTTGGTCCAGTGTAAGGGTGTTTGTCTCCTCTTCAACCAATCTTAGGGAGTTCATCCCTCTTTGACCAATCTAAGCGTGTCCGTCTCCTCTTAGATCAATCGAAGGCAGTTCATCTCCTCTTGATCAAATCTAAGGGAGTTCGTCTCCTCTTGGTCTAATATATAGGAGTCCTTCTCTATTTGACCAATCTCCTCTTATTAGACCAATCTGAGAGAGTTTGTCTCCTACTGAACCAATCTAAGGGAGTTCATATCCTACTGGAGTAATCTAGGAGAATCCGTCCTGTCTTTGACTAATCTAATGGAGTTCGTTCCTCTTAGAACAATCTAAGAGAGTTCGTCCTCTCTCGGTCCAATCTAAGGTAGTTCGTCAACGCTTGGGCCAATCTAAGGGATTTCGTGTCCTCTTGATGTAGTAAAATGGACTTCGCCTTTCTTGGAAAAATCTAAGAGACTTCGACCCCTGTTGGTCCAATCTAAGGAAGGTCATCCCCTCCTGCTCCAATCTAATGGAGTTCGTCCCCTCTTCATCCAATATAAGGGAATTCGTCTCCTCTTAATCTAATCTCAGGGAGTTCGTCCCCCTTTATCCAATCCAAGGGAGTGGGCCGCCACTTGTACCAATCTGAGGGAGTTCGTCCCCTCTTGGACCAATCTAAGGGAATTCGTCTCATGTTGGTCCAGTCTAAGGGAGTTCGTCTCATCTTCATCCAATCTAACATAGTTCATCCCATATAGGTCCAACCTAAGGGAGTTCATCACCGCTTGGGCCAATCTAAGGGAATTTGTGTCCTCTTGGTGAAACATAATGGAGTTCGTCCCTCTTGGAACAATCTATACGAGTTCGTCCCCTCTTGATCCAATCTAACGGAGTTCGTGCCCTCTTGATCCAATCTAATGGAGTTCTTCCTTCTTGGGCCAATCTAAGGGAGTGCGTCCCCACCTGGACCAATCTAAGGGAGTCCGTCTCCACATGGACCAATGTAACGGAGTTCGTCCCCTCCTGGACCAATCTAAGGGTGTTCGTCTCCTACTGGAACAATCTAAGTGAGTTCGTCTCATGTTGGTCCAATCTAAGGGAGGTCGTCTCATCTTCATCCAATCTAAGGGAGTTCATTCCTCTTTGACGAATATAAGCGAGTTCGTCTCCTCTTGGACCAATCGAAGGTAGATTGTGTCCTCTTGATCGAATCTAGGGGAGTTCATATCCTCTTGCTCCAATCTAAGGGAGTTCTTCTCCGCTTAACCAATCTAAGGGGGTTTGTCCCCTATTGGACGAATCTACAGGAGTTCGTCTCCTACTGGACAAATCAAACAGAGTTCGTCCCCTCTTGAGCTAATCTAAAGGAGTTCGTCTCCTACTGGACTAATATAAGAGAGTTCATCTCCTATTGGACCAATGTAATGGAGTTCGCCCCCTCTTATACCAATGTTAGGGAATTCGTGTCCTCTTAGTGAAATATAATGGAGTTTGTCCGTCTTGGAACAATCTAAGCGGAGCTCGTCCCCTCTTGGTCCAATCTAAGGGAGTTCTTCTCTGCTTCACCAATCTAACGGGGTTCATCTCCTACTGGATGAATCTACCGGAGTCTGTCTCGTACTGACCAATCTAATAGAGTTCGTCCCCTCTTGAACTAATCTAAGGGAGTTCGTCTCCTGTTGGACTAATCTAATGGAGTTCGTCACTCTTGGAACAATATAAAGGCGTTTCGTCATCACTTGGGCCAATCTAAAGGATTTCGTGTCCTCTTGTTGAAATATAATGGAGTTCGTCCCTCTTCGACCAATCTAAGCGAGTTCTTCCCCTCTTGGTCCAATCTAAGGGAGTTCATCCTACTTGGACCAATCTAAGGGAGTTCCTATTCTCTTGGTCCAGTCAAAGGGAGTTCTTCTCCTCTTCATCCAATCTAAGGGTGTTACTCCCACTTTGACCAATCTAAGAGAGTTCGTCTCCTCTTGGACCAATCGAAGGTAGTTAGTCTCCTATTGATCTAATCTAAGGGAGTTCGTCTCCTCTTTGTCCAATCTAAGCGAGTTTGTCACCACTTGAGCCCACCTAAGGGAGTTTGTATCGTCATGGTGTAATAAAATGGTGTTCATTCCTCTTGGAAAAATCCACGAGAGTTCTTCCCCTATTGGTCAAATCTAAGGGAATTCGTCCCTCTTTGTCCAATCTATGGGAGTTCGTCCCCACCTAGACCAATCTATGGGAGTTTTTTTTTGGTAAATAATCTATGGGAGTTCGTCTCCACTTTGATCAACCTAAAGAAGTTCGTCCCCTCTTGGACCAATCTAAGGGAGTTCGTCTCCTACTGGACCGATCTAAGCGAGTTCCTCTCCTCTTGGTCCAATTTAAGGAAGTTCGTCTCCTGCTGGACCAATCTTTGGGAGTTCATCTTCTACTGGACCAATGTAAGGGAGTTAGTCCCCTCTTGGACTAATCTATTGGAGTTCATCCCTCTTGGAATAGTCTAAGAGACTTCGTCACCTCTTGGTCCACTCTAAGGGAGTTCGTCACCGCTTGGGCCAATCTAGGGGAGTTTGTATCCTCTTCTTGTAATATAATGGAGAACGTCCCCCCTTGATCCAATCTAGTGGAGTTCATCCCCTCTTGGTCCAATCTAATGAAATTCGTCCTTCTTGGACCAATCTAAGGGTGTTCGTCCCTCTTGGACCAATCTAAGGGACTTCGTCTGCTCTTGGACCAATCTAAAGGTTTTCATCTCCTCTTGATCCAATGTAAGGGAGTTCGTCTCCTCTTCAGCCAATCTAAGGGAGTTCATCCCTCTTTGACCAATCTAAGCGTGTCTGTCTCCTCTTGGATCAATCGAAGGCAGTTCGTCTCCTCTTGATCAAATCTAAGGGAGTTCGTCTCCTCTTGGTCCAATCTATGGGAGATCTTGTCTATTTGACCAATCTTCTCCTACTAGACCAATCTTAGAGGGTTTGTCTCCTACGGGACCAATCTAAGGGAGTTTGTGTCCTACAGGACTAATCTAGGGGAGTCCGTCCCAGCTTGGGCCAATCTATCGGAGTTCGTCCCCTCTTGAACCAATCTAAGGGAGTTCGTCTCCTACTGGAACAATCTAAGGGAGTTCGTCTCATGTTGGTCTAGTCTAGGGGAGGTTGTCTCATCTTCATCCAATCTAAGGTAGTTCCTCCCTCTTTGACTAATTTAAGCGAGTTCGTCTCCTCTTGGACCAATTGAAGGCAGATCGTCTCCTCTTGATTGAATCTTGGGGAGTTCGTGTCCTCTTGCTCTAATCTCAGGGAGTTCTTCTCTGCTTCACCAACCTAAGCGGGTTCGTCTCCTACTGGACAAATCTACGGGAGTTCGTCTTTTACTGGAGCAATCTAAGGGAGTTTGTCTCCTCCTGGACCAATCTGACAAAGTTCGTCCCCTTTTGAGCTAATCTAAGGGAGTTCATCCCCTCTTGCACTAATCTAATGGAGTTCATCCCTCTTGGAAAAATGTAAGAAAGTCCGTCCCCTCTGGGTCCAATCTAAGGGAGTTTGTCACCGCTTGGGCCAATCAAAGGGAATTCGTGTCCTCTTGGTGAAATATAATGGAGTTTGTCCCTCTTGGAACATTTTATTGCGAGTTCGTCCCCTCTTGGTCCAATTTAGGGAAGTTCGACCCCTCTTGATCCAATTTAATGGAGTTCATCCTTCTTGTGCCAATCTAAGGGAGTGCACCCCCACTTGGACCAATCTAAGGGAGTCCGTCTCCACTTGGACTAATCTAACGGAGTTCGTCCCCTCTTGGAACAATCTGAGAGAGTTCTTCTTATGTTGGTCCAGTCTAAAGGAGTTCGTCTCATCTTCATCCAATCTAACAGAATTCCTCCCTCTTTGACCAATTTAAGCGAATTCGTCTCCTCTTGGATCAATCGAAGGCAGTTCGTCTCCTCTTGATCGAATATATGGGAGTTCGTGTCCTCTTGTTCCAATCTAAGGGATTTCTTCTCTGCTTGACCAATCTAAGGGGGTTTGTCTCCGACTGGAGAATCTACGGATTTCGACTGGACCAATCTAATAGAGTTCGTCCCATTTTCATCTAGTCTAAGGGAGTTTATCCCCTGTTGGACTAATATAATGGAGGTCGTCCCTCTTGGAACAATGTAAGAGAGTTCGTCCCCTCTGGGTCCAATCTAAGGGAATTCGTGTCCTCTTGGTGAAATATAATAGAGTTCATCACTCTCGGAATAATCTAAGCATGTTGTCCCCTCTTCATCCAATCTAAACAAATTCGTCCCCTCTTGATCCAATCTAATGGAGTTTGTCCTTCTTGGGCCAATCTAAGGGAGTTCGTCCCTCTTGGATCAATCTAAGGGAGTTCGTCTCCTCTTGGACTGTTCTAAAGGTGTTCATCTCCTCTTGGTCCAATCTAAGGGAGGTCTTCTCCTCTTGATCCAATCTAAGGGAGTTCGTCCCCTTTGTCCAATCTAAGGGAGTTCGTCCCCTCTTGGACCAATCTATGGGAGTCCGTCTCCACTTGGATCAATCTAAGGGACTTTGTGCCCTCTTGGAACAATCTATGAGAGTTTGTCTTCTATTGGACCAATCTAAGGGAGTTTGTCTCCTCTTTGTCCAATCTAAAAGCGTTCATCTCCTCTTCATCCAATCTAAGGGAGTTCCTCCCTCTTTGAACAATCTAAGTGAGTTCAACTCCTCTTGGACCAATCGAAGGCAGTTCATCTTCTATTGATCGAATTTAAGGGAGTTCATATCCTCTTGGCCCAGTTTAAGGGACTTCGTCTCCTCTTCATCCAATGTAAGGGAGTTCCTCTCCTCATGGTCCAGTCTGTGGGAGTTTGTCTCCTATTCATCCAATGTAAGGGTGTTCCTCCCTCTTTAACCAATCTAGGCGTGTTCGTCCACTCTTGAACCAATCGAAGGCAGTTCGTGTCCTATTGATCGAATCTAAGGGAGTTCATCTCCTCTTCGTCCAATCTAAGGGAGTTCTTCTCTATTTGACCAATCTAGGGGGGTTCATCTCCTACTAGACCAATCTAAGGGAGTTCATCTCCTACTGGACCAATCTAAGGGAGTTCGCCTCCTACTGGACCAATGTAAGGGAGTTCGTCCCATCTTGGACTAATCTAAGGGAGTTCGTCCCCTCTTGGACTAATCTAATGGAGTTCATCTCTCTTGGACCAATCTAAGTGACTTCGTCACCTCTTGGTCTACTCTGAGGGAGTTCGTCACCGCTTGGGCCAGTCTAAGGGAGTTCCTATACTCTTGGTTTAATCTAATGGAGTTCATCCCTCTTGGAGGAATCTAAGAGAGTTCGTCCTTTCTTGCTCCAATCTAATGGAGTTCGTCTCCTCTTAGTCCAATCTAAGGGAGCTCATCACCTCTTGATCCAATCTAAGGGACTTCGTCCCCGTTTGTCCAATCAATGGGAGTTTGTCCCCACTTGGACAAATCTATGGGATTCCATCTCCACTTGGAGTTTGTCCCCTCTTGGCCAATCTAAGGAAGTTCGTCTCCTACTAGACTAATCTAAGGGAGTTCGTGTCCTACTAGACTAATCTAGAGGAGTCCGTCCCATCCTGGACTAATCTAATAGAGTTCGTCCCTTTTAGAACAATCTAAGAGAGTTCATCCTCTCTCTGCCCAATCTAAGGGAGTTCGTCACCGCTTGAGCCAATCTGAGGAAGCGTATCCTCATGAGGTAAAAAAATGAAGTTCGTCCTTCTAGAAAAAATTAAGAGAGTTCGTCCCCTCTTAGTTCAATCTAGGGGAGTTTGTCCCTTTTTGTCCAATCTAAGGGAGTTCGTCCCCTCTTGGACCAATCTAAGGGAGCTCGTCTTCTACTGGACCAATCTAAGGGAGTTCCACTCCTCTTGGTCCAGTCAAGGGGATTTCATGTCCTCTACATCCAATATAAGGGAGTTCCTCCCTCTTTGACCAATCTATGCGAGTTCGTCTCCTTTGGACCAATCGAAGGCAGTTCGTCTCCTATTGATCGAATCTAAGAGAGTTCATCTCCTCTTGGTCCATTCTATGGGAGGCCGTCTCCTCTTGGTCCAAACTAGGGGAGCACGTCTCCTTTTGATCTAATGTAAGGGAGTTCGTCCCCCTTTGTCCAATCTAAGGGAGTTCATCGCCACTTGGACAAATCTATGGGAGTCCGTCTCCACTTGGATCAATCTAAGGGAGTTCGTCCCCTTTTGGACCAATCTAAGGGAGTTCATCTCCTACTGAACCAATGTAAGGGAGTTCGTCTCTTCTTGGTCCTGTGTAAGGCAATTCGTCTCCTCTTCATCCAATCTAAGGGACTTCCTCCCTCTGAGACCAATCTAAGCAAGTTCGTCTCCTCTTGGTCCAATTTATGGGACGTCGTCTCCTCTTCATCCATTCTAAGGAAGTTCATCCCTTTTTGACCAATCTAAGCGTGTTCGTCTCTTCTTGGAACAACCAAAGGCTGTTCATCTCCTCTTGATCGAATTTAAAGGAGTTCCTCTCCACTTGGTCCTATCTATGCAAATTC
This sequence comes from Melaleuca quinquenervia, assembly GCA_030064385.1. Lineage (NCBI taxonomy): Eukaryota > Viridiplantae > Streptophyta > Magnoliopsida > Myrtales > Myrtaceae > Melaleuca > Melaleuca quinquenervia. Next base: position 11,940,567 of record CM057720.1, read on the forward strand.
TTCTCTATTTGACCAATCTAAGGGGGTTCGTCTCCTACTGTACCAATTTAAGGGAGTTCATCTCCTGCTGGACCAATCTAAGGGAGTTCGTCTCCTACTAGACCAATCTAAGGGAGTTCATCCCCTCTAGGACCAATCTAAGGGAGTTTGTCCCCTCTTGGACCAATCTAATAGAGTTCATCCCTCTTCGAACAATCCAAGAGTCTTCGTCACCTCTTGGTCCAATCCAATGGAGTTCGTCACTGTTTAGGCCAATCTAAGAGAGTTTGTATATTCTAGGTCTTATCTAATGGAATTCATCCCTCTTAGAGCATTCTAAGTGAATTTGTCCCCTCTTGGTCCTATCTATGGGAGTTCGTCTCGTTTGGGACTAATCTAATGGTGTTCGTCCTTCTTGGAACAATTTAAGGGAGTTTGTCCCTCTTGGACCAATCTAAGAAGTTCATCTGCTCTTGGACCAATCAAAAGAAGTTGGTCTGTTCTTGGTCCAATCTAAGGGAGTTCATTTTCTCTTGGTCCAATCTAAGGGAGTTCGTCTCCTAATTATCCAATCTAAGGGAGATCGTCCCCCTTTGTCCAATCTATTGGAGTTTGTCTCTACATGGACCAATCTAAGGGGGTTTGTCTCCTCTTGGTCCAATCCATTGAAGTTCTTCTCTATTTGCCCAATCTATGGTGGTTCGTCACCTACTGGACCAAACTAAGAGAGTTTGTCTCCTACTAGATCAATCTAAGGGAGTTCGTGTCTTATTGGGCTAATCTAGGGGAGTCCGTCCCGTCTTGGACTAATCTAGTGGAGTTCGTTCCTTTTAGAATAATCTAAGAGAGTTCGTCCCCTCTCGGTCCAATCTAAGGGAGTTCATCATCGCTTGAGCCAATTTGAGGAAGTTCATATCGTCTTGGTGTAAAAAAATGAAGTTCGTCCTACTTGAAAAAATCTAAGAGAGTTCGTCCCCTCTTGGTCCAATCTAGGGGTGTTCGTCCACCTTTGTCCAGTCTAAGGGAGTTCGTCCCCTCTTGGACCAATCTATGGGAGTTCGTCTCCTACTGGACCAATCTAAGGGAGTTCCTCTCATCTTGGTCTAGTGTAAGGGAGTTCGTCTCCTCTTCATCCAATCCAAGGGACTTCCTCCTTCATTGACCAATCTAAGTGAGTTTGTCTCCTCTTGGACCAATCGAAGGCAGTTCGTCTCCTATTGATCGAATCTAAGGGAGTTCGTCTCCTCTTTGTCTAGTCTAAGGGAGTTCATCTCGTCTTCATCCAATGTAAGGGAGTTCCTCTCCTCTTGGTCCAGTCTAAGGGAGTTTGTCTCCTCTTCATCTAATATAAGGGTGTTCCTCCCTATTTGACTAATCTAAGCGTGTTCATCTCCTCTTGGACCAATCAAAGTCAGTTCATCTCCAATGGATCGAATTTAGGGGAGTTCATCTCCTCTTGGTCCAATCTAAGGGAGTTCTTCTCTATTTGACCATTCTAAGGGGGTTCGTCTCCTACTAGTCCAATCTATGGGAGTTCGTCTCCTACTGGTCCAATGTGTGGGAGTTCGTCTCCTACTGGACCAATGTAAGGGAGTTCGTCCCATCTTGGACTTATCTAAGGGAGTTCGTCCCCTCTTGGACTAGTGGACCAATCTAAGGGACTTCATCACCTCTTGGTCTACTCTAAGGGAGTTCATCACCGCTTGGGCCAGTCTAAGGGAGTTCCTATACTCTTGGTTTAATCTTATGGAGTTTGTCCCTCTTGGAGGAATCTCAGAGAGTTTATCCTCTCTTGCTCAAATCTAATGGAGTTCGTCTCCTCTTGGTCCAATCTAAGGGAGCTCGACTACACTTGATCAAATCTAAGGGACTTCATCCCCCTTTGTCCAATCTAAGGGAGTTCATCCCCACATGGACCAATCAATGGGATTCCGTCCCCACTTGGATCAATCTAAGGGAGTTAGTCCCCTCTTGGCCAATCTAAGGGAGTTATTCTCCAACTTGACTAATCTAAGGGAGTTTGTGTCCTACTGGACTAATATAGGGGAGTCCGTCCCATCTTGGACTAATCTAATGGAGTTCGTCCCTTTTACGACAATCTAAGAGAGTTTGTCCTCTCTCGATCCAATATAAGGGAGTTCGTCACTGCTTGAGCCAATCTGAAGAAGTTCGTATCCTCATGGTGTAAAAAAATGAAGTTTGTCATTCTTGAAAAAATCAAAGAGAGTTCATCCCTTCTTGCTCCAATCCAGAGGAGTTCGTCCCCCTTTGTCCAATCTAAGGGAGCTCGTCCCCTTTTGGACCAATCTGAGGGAGTTCCTCTCCTTTTGGTCCAGTCTAGGAGAATTCTTCTCCTCTACATCCAATCTAAGGGAGTTCCTCCCTCTTTGACCAATCTAAACGAGTTCGTCTCCTATTGATCGAATCTAAGAGAGTTCGTCTCCTCTTGGTCCAATCTATGAAAGGTCATCTCCTCTTGATCCAATCTAACGAAATTCATCTCCCTTTGTCCAATCTAAGGGAGTTCGTCGTCACTGGGACCAGTCTGTGGGGGTCCGTCTCCACTTGGATCAATCTTAGGGAGTTCGTCCCCTGTCGGACCAATCTAAGAGAGTTCGTCTAGTACTAGACCAATCTAAGAGAGTTCGTGTCCTCTTGTTCTTGTCTAAGGCAGTTCATCTCCTCTTCATCCAACCTAAGGGAGTTCCTCCCTCTTAGACCAATCTAAGTGTGTTCGTCTCCTCTTAGACAAATCGAAGGCAATTTGTCTCATATTGATCGAATCTAACGGAGTTCGTCACCTCTTGCTCCAGTTTATGGGACTTCGTCTCCTCTTCATCCTATCTAAGGGAGTTCATCCCTCTTTGACAAATCTAAGCATGTTCGTCTCTTCTTGGAACAACCGAAGGTAGTTTGTCTTCTCTTGATTGAATCTAAGGGTGTTCCTCTACACTTGGTCCAATCTATGGGAGTTCTTCTCTATTTTACCAATCTAAGGGAGTTAGTCTCCTACTGGACCAATTTAAGGGAGTTTTTCTCCTACTGGACCAATCTGAGGGAGTTCGTCTCCTACTGGACCAATCTAAGGGATTTCGTCCCCACTGGGACTAATATAAGGGAGTTCGTCCCCTCTTGGACCAATCTAATTGAGTTCATCCCTCTTTGAACAATCAAAGAGACTTCGTCACCTCTTGGTCTAATCCAATGGTGTTCGTCACTACTTGGGCCAATCTAAGAGAGTTCGTATACTCTTGGTCTAATCTAATGGAGTTCATCCCTCTTGGAGCATTCTAAGATAGTTTGTCCCCTCTTGTTCCAATCTAAGGGAGTTCGTCCTGTCTGGGACTAATCTAATGGAGTTCGCCCTTCTTGGAACAATCTAAGTGAGTTCGTCCCTCTTGGACCAATCTAAGGGAGTTCGTCTCCTCTTGGACCAATCAAATGGAGTTGGTCTCCTCTTGGTCAAATCTGAGGGAGTTCATCCTTCTTGAAACAATCTAAGAGAGTTCGTCCCCTCTTGGTCCAATCTAGGGAAGTTCATCCACCTTTGTCCAATCTAAGGGAGTTCATTCCCTCTTGGACCAATCTAAGGGAGTTTCTCTCCTACTGGACCAATCTAAGGGAGTTCCTCTCATCTTGGTCCAGTGTAAGGGAGTTCGTCTCCTCTTCATCCAATCTAAGGGAGTTCCTCCCACTTAGACTAATCTAAGCGAGTTCGTCTCCTCTTGGACCAATCGAAGACGGTTAGTCTCCTATTGATCAAATCTAAGGGAGTTCGTCTCCTCTTTGTCCAATCTATGGCAGGTCGTCTCCTCTTGGTCCAAACTAAGGAAGCTCGTCTCCTCTTGATCCAATCTAAAAGATTTTGTTCCCCTTTGCCCATTCTAAGGGAGTTCGTCGCCACTTGGACCAATCTATGGGAGTCCATCTCCACTTGGATCAATCTATGGGAGTTCTTCTCCAACTTGACTAATCTAAGGGAGTTCGTGTCCTACTGGACTAATATAGGGGAGTCCGTCCCATCTTGGACTAATCTAATGGAGTTCATACCTTTTAGAACAATCTAAGAGAGTTCGTCCTCTCTCGGTCCAATCTAAGGGAGTTCGTCACTGCTTGAGCCAATTTGAAGAAATTCGTATCCTCATGGTGTAAAAAAATGAAGTTCGTCCTTCTTGAAAAAATCTAAAAGAATTCGTCCCCTCATGGTCCAATCAAGAGGAGTTCGTCCCCCTTTGTCCAATCTAAGGGAGTTCGTCCCCTCTTGAACCAATCTGAGAGAGTTCCTCTCCTTTTGGTCAAGTCTAGGGGAGTTCTTGTACTCTACATCCAATCTAAGGGAGTTCCTCCCTCTTTGACCAATCTAAGCAAGTTCATCTCCTCTTGGACCAATCCAAGGCAGTTCATCTCCTATTGATCGAATCTAAGAGAGTTCGTCTCCTCTTGGTCCAATCTATGAGAGGTCGTCTCCTCTTGGTCCAAACTAAGGGAGCTCCTGTCCTCTTGATCCAATCTAAGGAAATTCATCTCCCTTTGTCCAATCTGAGGGAGTTCGTCGCCACTGGGACCATTCTATGGGAGTCGGTATCCACTTAGATCAATCTGAGGGAGTTCGTCGCCACTGGGACCATTCTATGGGAGTCAGTATCCACTTAGATCAATCTTAGGGAGTTCGTCCCCTTTTGGACCAATCTAAGGGAGTTCGTCCCCTACTGGACCAATGTAAGGGAGTTCATGTCCTCTTGGTCCTTTCTAAGGCAGTTCGTCTCCTCTTCATCCAACCTAAGGGAGTTCCACCCTCTTAGAGCAATGTAAGAGAGTTCGTCTCATATTGATCGAATCTAATGGAGTTCATCACCTCTTGGTCCAGTTTATGGGACTTCGTCTCCTCTTCATCCAATCTAAGGGAGTTCATCCCTCTTTGACCAATCTAGGCGTGTTCGTCTTCTCTTGATCGAATCTAAGGGTGTTCCTGTCACGTCCCGAACCTCGAGAGCGCGCACATCCCTCAATGGTCTATTTAAATTGCGACGTTCCCAGGACGCGTCGCCGACCCAATTAATTATGCACATGCGGAAGCGAATTAAACAATCCCCTGACAACAATCAAACATGGGATAGAATTGTAGGACAACCAATTCTCACAAACAATCTCGAGTTTAAATACACAAAAGACTAAACCAAAAATGGTTTACAAAACTATCTAAACTCCAAGATCTACAGCCACATGCTCCAGGTCCATCCAAAGGTGTGCTCCAAAATCATCACCTACGGTACTTCCTATCGCATGGGACGTACCTCCAACTAGGGACCTGCAAAATAATGTTAAGTTGAGACAACGTCTCAACGAGTCTATCCCCTACGCCCCAATTAGGAAGAAAATTCACCTAGAGGTGGCCTAACTCACATCAAACAATCCTTACCTTGTCTTAGCACCTCCCTGCACATCAGTACAGTTCATAAACATATGCAGATAGCAAGCATGTTCAATGATTGGAACACTGCACATCAATCATCCAACACTCAAAGAGGTCCCGATTATAAGACCAAATCGTTATGACACGTCCCATACCATGTCACACAATTTCGTCCCATAATAAGGCGCGGCAAATCAATGTTTCAATTCACAATCAAGCTGAGTTCTGATGTTTCTCGACCCGCGTAAACACGCCTCAGGTCCTCGCCGCAACGCGCGTAACGTTCACGCCTCAGGTGTGCGACTCGCCACAACCCGCGTCAAGTTCACGCCTCAGGTGTGCGACAGTTGGCCTCGTTAGGCTCAACTAAACCCCGCGTAAACACGCCTCAGGGTAGCCCGCGTAGTTCACGCCTCAGGCTTATCTCTTTATCACAACCCCGCGTAGTTCACGCCTCAGGGTAGCCCGCGTAGTTCACGCCTCAGGCTTATCTCTTTATCACAACCCCGCGTAGTTCACGCCTCAGGGTTGCCCGCGTAGTTCACGCCTCAGGCTTATCTCTTTATCACAACCCCGCGTAGTTCACGCCTCAGGGTAATAAAACCAATCAATTTCAATAATACAACATGCTTATGTCTCAACAAGCATACGATCAATGATTCAAGCCATGCGATTTAAAATCGAACCACCTGATAGATAAATGTACCACATAATTCTCACTCACGGCCACGTGATTAATAATCGGACCACACGATTAATTACGTACCACACGATTAATCAATCACGGCCACACGATTAATCAATCGGATCACACGATTAATTAATTTTAATAATAAATGACATCATAATTCCTAAAATATCTTCTAGAAGTCTTTTCTTGCAAGATAACTCCATTTGACATCATCCATGACATCATACTCATAAATGCCAATAATTACACATGTGACATCATCCATGACCTCATATTCATAAATGCCAATAATTGCACATGTGACATCATCACATTTGACCATGACAACACCAAACTCAAATTCGGAACTCTCCATGGCAGCCCACAAAACTTCCATTTTTCTCACTCAAATCTTCACATAAACATCTCTAATTCATGCCATAACAACAACTACATGATGGCACACCAAAATCATACAAGAAATCCAAGTTTAAATCCAGAAACTCAATCAAACGAGTTTGGAAAATTCCCAAATTTTAATATGTCATAAAGGACACTTAAATGAACATTTTTCATGAAGACACCTTGACCAAGTTCCTTCTGGATCAAGAGCAGTAAATCGCCTAACACTCTACAAGAATTGTGCCTGTTTCCAGAAGTCATGTATTTCAAAACCAGCTTGGTTCGAGATACAAAACTTATTCGTTTGCTCTGAAATTTGACTATGTTAAACTAGAAGCTGTAATAAACAACTTTCGTGAAGGAACTCTTTCGAAATTCGGACCCTAGGAGTTCATAAAAGTCCATTGAACACCAAAAGATCACAAGTTCCAGCAAAAACAGGGGTTCTGTTTTCTTCCAAACGAAGTTGAAATATGATCCTTTTAAATCCTTAAAATCTTGGGCAAAATATATGTTATAGCTGAAGATGTATACAACATTTCTCAAGAAGAAATCGATCTCAAAATCTCAGTGAATCTCATTCCACAAAATTAGCAAGCAGATAGGGTCCAGCAAACAGATTCAAGAGAAATCAGCCAAACTCAACTAAATCAACTTCCCTAGTGTTCATCTAACCCAAAACCACTCTAATCAAGCTAATCAACACTAATCTAACCCCCTAGGTGTAATCAACATCCTAAGAGAGGATTAGGAAGTAGACTCACGGGATTAGCGAACCAACGGGTCTACGGCGGCGGCGGCGCGAAGGCAAGCGTTAGAGCACGGTTGGATGAACTTGGGCTAGCTGGTCCGGCGATGGAGTTTGAGCAGCAAAGGAGTGGGCATGAGCAGCAAATGGAGAGAGAAAATAAGGAAAGAGGAGGAGAAGAAGATGGAGTTCTCTTGTCTTGAGGGAGAAACCAAGAATACAACTTGTCAAGTAAGTTTTCTTGTGGCCAATGGTAGGTCTTCTACCCCTAAAGTCAAATTATCAACCAATAGCTAATTTCTTCTCCTTTTATTCACAAAATAAAGTCTTTTTGGAGGTCAAATAAATCCCTTGACCAGCCCCTACGAATTTCCACTATTTTTCCACCTATTAACTCAATTTGGTAGCCCAAAAATCCAACTAAAGAGGCCCCTCCGAATTTCTTGATTCAAATTTGCTGAATTGAACTTTCTTGCAAAATTCCCGGCTCGATGGAATTTTCCCAAAAGATGAGACAAGTTCCTAAAAATAAATCATGACACACTTGAATGTTCGATTCCCAAATCCGAGTTCAATTTCATGGTTAAAATCAACCGAACGCGATTCTAGTACAATCCAACTTATCAGGTAGCTTTTAGGGATTTTATCGCGATTATATCCCTTAACGGCTTTACCTGATAGGTTAGTTAACTTAAGAGTGGCCAGCTCCGAGAAAAAGACTATAGGCGCGTCGGTGAAAAGCCCATTTCATTTTATTTCGGACAGGGTCAAAATTCAGGATGTCACAACTCTTCCCCTCTTATAAAAATTTCGTCCTCGAAATTTCCAACAAGGTGAAAGTATTATCGTCTCATTGATTCTTCACTTTCCGAAGTAGCTCCTTCTATCCCGTGTTGTTGCTAAACCATTTTGACCAAAGAGATCATCTTGATACGCAATACTTATTCCTTTCGATCCATGATCTGAATTGGTCTCTCTACGTACGACACTCTGTCATCCACGTCTAATTCTTCAAAAACTTAACATGAGTCGGGCCAGGTTCATACCTCCTCAATATTGAAATATAAAAGACATTGTGCACTTGCAAAAGATTTGGCGGTAAGGCCAAACAATAGGCTAAGGTTCCAATTCGCTCTAGTATCTCGAAAGGACCAACAAATCTTGGATCTAGCTTCCCTTCTTTCCAAATCGAGATAATCCTTGCATTGGTGACACCTTAAGGAACGCATGATCTCCGATGTAAAATTCTAAAGGTCTACGTCATTTGTCCACATAACTTTTATGGTGACTCTGCACAATCTTAAGCCTCTCTCGAATTACGTTCACAGCTTCCATTGACTATTCTACCAATTCTAGTCCTGTTATACGCCTTTCTTCCACTTCGTCCCAACATATTAGAGTCCTATAGGCTTTTCCATACAATGTCTCGAGGCATTCTGATACTTTGCTGATAACTGTTATTATATGCGAACTCCACCAAGTGTAATTGTTCTTCTCATCCTCCTTGAAGTCAATTACACAAGCCCTTAACATATCCTCGAGTGTTTGAATCGTCCTCTCAGATTGTCCATCAGTTTGTGGGTGATAAGCTGTACTATACTATAGCTTAATTCTCATAGCCTCTTGTAAGCTCTTCCAAAACTTTACAATGAATTTCGGATACCTATCTGAGGTAATTGTCACCAGTACTCCATGAAGATGTACGATATGGTGCATGTACAACTCAGCATACCTTTCCATAGCGAAGTCCTTTCGTACTGCTAGAAACTGTACAAACATTGTCAATCTATCCATGATTGCCCAAATCGAATTGTAACTTCTTTGGCTCCTCAGTAACCCCCTCACAAAGTCCTTAGTAATGTGTTCCCATTTCCATTCAGGGATTCTAATGATTGTAGCATACTATCGAGTTTACAACGTTGTGCTTTCACTTGCGACATGTCAAGCACTTTGCTATGTATCTAACTACATCAACTTTCATTCAATTCCACCAGTAATGCTGACGTAAGTTCTGGTACATCTATGTGCTACCTAGATGAATACTGTAATTACTTCGATGAGCTTCTAACATGATCATTTCCTTAGGCTCCTCATTGTCAGGTACACACAATCGTCCGCGAAACTTCAAGATTCCATCCTCAAATGCTTGGAAGTCGAGTTTTCTTTCCGTAGCATCCATACTCATAATCTTTTGAAGGTCAGGGTCCATAGATTATAGTGTTTTAATCCTTGCCTGAATTTCTGCTTCGATCCTTAAAGTTGCCAACAAACTCGAGAGGTATACTAGCTCAACTCGAACTTTGAATCTCTTATTCCTTCAAGCAAGCTACACTCCTTAACCATCATATGCGCCATGCTCAATTTTCGACTAAGAGCATCCGCCACTTTATTCGCCTTCTCTAAATGATATAAGATATCACAATCATAGTCCTTAAGCAATTACATCCAATGTTGTTGTCTCAAATTTAGCTCTTTCTAAGAAAACAGTTACTTCAAACTTTGATGATCAGTGTAAATCTAAAACAATTCTCCGTACAAGTAATGTCTCCAGATTTTCAAAGCAAAGATAATCGCTGCAAGCTCTAAGTCAATACATTGGGTAATTCACCTTATGGGGCTTTAATTGTCGTGACGCATAAGCAACAACTCTTCCATTCTACATTAAAAGGCATCACAATCCTTTAAGTGACGTGTCATTATAGATCTCATAACCTCCAGAACTAGAAGGAATCGTCAAAATCGGCGCGGTTGTCAATCTATGCTTAAACTCTTGGAAACTCCTTTCACATTTGTCATCCCATTCGAACCGCATTTCCTTCTTAGTCATCAGTGTCAATGGGGTAGCTATAGAAGAGAACTTTTCCACAAACCTCCTATTATAACCTGCTAATCTGAGAAAATTTCGAACCTCTGTAATTGACGTTGGTCTTAACCAACTAATTACTGCTTCAATTTTCATCGTATCTACTGAAATCTCATTTCTAGAAACTACATGTCCAAAGAAACGCCACTTTACTTAGCCAAAACTCACATTTGCTAAGCTTAACGTGAAGCAAGTGTTCCCATAAGATAACTAAAATAATCCTCAAATATTGTTCATGTTCCTCATGACTCCTCAAGTATATCGAGTCACAAATCGAACCAAATATTCCTTGAATATTCGGTGCATCAAATACATAAAAATAGTTGGAGCATTAGTCAATCCAAATGGCATAACAGTAAACTTGTAATTCCTATATCTCGTTCTAAACGACGTCTTCGGTATGTCTTCTTTCCGGATCCTCACTAATGATAACCTATCTTTAGGTCTATCCTTGAGAAAATTGACGCTCCTTGCAATTGATCAAACAAGTAATCTATTCTTGGTAATGGATACTTGTTTTTAGTGGTTACTTGATTCAACTGCCCATGGTCAATGCACTATGGCCAAGACTCGTCCTTCTTCCTCACAAATAGTACTAGGGCTCCTCTGGTAATGCACTAGGGCGTATAAACCTTTTATCAAGTAATTCTTACATCTGAACTTTCAACTCCTTCGATTCCAATAAGGACATTCTGTAGGGCGCTCTGGAAATAAGTTTTGTTCCGGGCACTAATTCAATCACGAACTCCAATTCTCTAGCAGGTGGCAATCCTGGCAATTTCTTAGGAAAGATATCAGCAAATTCGCACACCACGACTATATATATCAGACTAGATTCCTCAATCAACGAATTGATTACTAATGCCAAGAACCCTTGACATCCTTTATCAAGTAACTTCGTTACTTCAAGTGATGAAATCAAATGAATCGAGGTTCCTCCTTGACTTCCCACAAACTCATATCTAGGATGACCAATTGGATTAAAATTAATCACCATGTTACTACAATCCATAATATCTCTTTGCTTCACTAACCAATCCATACCCACTTTACATCAAAGTCATACATAAGCAACATGCCCAAATTTATCATTTCCTTTCTACTACCGACATCTAACTTACAATTCGAACATCCGAGCGAGATCATAACTTTATCCTTTAACGCCGTGGTAACATGCAACGTTATTTCTAACGGTTTTACTTTGATACCAACCAACTTAACAAATTGAACAGATATAAAAGAATGTGATACACCAGGATCAAACAAGGCATACGCAATGTGATCACATAAAGAGACCGTTCCTGTGACCACACTAGGCGTATCCTCCGCCTCTCTGCGTGCCATCTCATACTCTTCCTTACGCTAATGGCCTATTCCGATTGTTCTGAGGAGGTGCTCCAACTTGCAGTCCCATTCTTAGCTACTGTTGTTGAAATTGTGGTCCCACACTTTGATTCAAGCAACTCTTCATCTGATGATCACACAATCCACATTTGAATCAAGCTCCCATTCTACTCAAGCAAGGGTCATTCCCATGCCTCCTTCCACATAAACGACACACCGCTCTAGATTGGTATGCCGGTTTCCTAAATATTTTCTTCACTGGAGGGACAAATCACCTACTATTCATCAAGGGTCTCTTCTCAAGGTTACGATTATCCCTCGTAGACACATACCGTGACATAAAGGCGACAGTCCTCTCATTCATATCTCGTTCGACCATTTGAGCCATATCATAAAGCTAATTGTAATTCCTTATGTTCAGAAGAATCAACTAATTATAAAGCTCCAGTTTCAACCCATCTCTAAATCTCCTCACCTTATCCGAAAGATCTTCTACCACTCTAGTGCAAATCTCGATAACCTCGCAAACTCTGCTTTGTATTCATCCATGGTCCTCTGATTTTGATGAAGTCTCATAAACTCTTCCATCTTATGCTCTTTGGCCATCATAGAGATATACTTCCCATCGAATGTCTCAATGAATATCGTCCAACTTGGAACCATATCAACAGGAAACACTCTACCCCTGGTGGCTTTCCACCCATCATTTACATTCCCTTAAAACTGATAAACAGTCAAGGCGACCTTTTCTTCCTTAGTTCACCTCAGAAGTGCAAAGGCTTTCTCTAGTTCTTCAATCCAAAGAGAAACAGCCTCTGAATCTCCTTTTCCATTAAACTTAGCTGGCTTGAAATTTAGAAACTGCTCAACCAATTGATGCATCTGACACTTTCCATTGTTTCCATTTTCCAGCGGCGACAACCTAATTTTGAATCCGTTGCCCCGTCAGATTTCTTAAGATTTCGAGCATCTGTATATCCCGTTGATTTTAGGATCACCAGGTACTGCTACACCGGCATCGTCCAGCAGTGGTACTATCCTACTACTGCTAGCCTGATCCAGCATTCTTCCACGGGTACCGATCCTTGTTTACGTTCTACCCCGAGTAACAGACACAACATACCCTTTTTCTAGGAGTCCTCTACTCCTAATCACTCATGTTATATAATCTTTATAGAACATTGTTTCACAATTCCAATACCAAATTAGGAAACTAAGTGACTCACATAAAATCATCAGCCAATCAGCTATCAATCACATGCATCAACATAAGAAAAAGGCCTTTCCTACTAACTATCCCAACACCCATCGCACCTTATCACTCCAGACACAAACCTTGCTCTGATACCACTCCAAACGGGGATGTCACGTCCCGAACCTCGAGAGCGCGCACATCCCTCAATGGTCTATTTAAATTGCGACGTTCCCAGGACGCGTCGCCGACCCAATTAATTATGCACATGCGGAAGCGAATTAAACAATCCCCTGACAACAATCAAACATGGGATAGAATTGTAGGACAGCCAATTCTCACAAACAATCTCGAGTTTAAATACACAAAAGACTAAACCAAAAATGGTTTACAAAACTATCTAAACTCCAAGATCTACAGCCACATGCTCCAGGTCCATCCAAAGGTGTGCTCCAAAATCATCACCTACGGTACTTCCTATCGCATGGGACGTACCTCCAACTAGGGACCTGCAAAATAATGTTAAGTTGAGACGACGTCTCAACGAGTCTATCCCCTACGCCCCAATTAGGAAGAAAATTCACCTAGAGGTGGCCTAACTCACATCAAACAATCCTTACCTTGTCTTAGCACCTCCCTGCACATCAGTACAGTTCATAAACATATGCAGATAGCAAGCATGTTCAATGATTGGAACACTGCACATCAATCATCCAACACTCAAAGAGGTCCCGATTATAAGACCAAATCGTTATGACACGTCCCATACCATGTCACACAATTTCGTCCCATAATAAGGCGCGGCAAATCAATGTTTCAATTCACAATCAAGCTGAGTTCTGATGTTTCTCGACCCGCGTAAACACGCCTCAGGTCCTCGCCGCAACGCGCGTAACGTTCACGCCTCAGGTGTGCGACTCGCCACAACCCGCGTCAAGTTCACGCCTCAGGTGTGCGACAGTTGGCCTCGTCAGGCTCAACTAAACCCCGCGTAAACACGCCTCAGGGTAGCCCGCGTAGTTCACGCCTCAGGCTTATCTCTTTATCACAACCCCGCGTAGTTCACGCCTCAGGGTAGCCCGCGTAGTTCACGCCTCAGGCTTATCTCTTTATCACAACCCCGCGTAGTTCACGCCTCAGGGTTGCCCGCGTAGTTCACGCCTCAGGCTTATCTCTTTATCACAACCCCGCCTAGTTCATGCCTCAGGGTAATAAAACCAATCAATTTCAATAATACAACATGCTTATGTCTCAACAAGCATACGATCAATGATTCAAGCCATGCGATTTAAAATCGAACCACCTGATAGATAAATGTACCACATAATTCTCACTCACGGCCACGTGATTAATAATCGGACCACACGATTAATTACGTACCACACGATTAATCAATCACGGCCACACGATTAATCAATCGGATCACACGATTAATTAATTTTAATAATAAATGACATCATAATTCCTAAAATATCTTCTAGAAGTCTTTTCTTGCAAGATAACTCCATTTGACATCATCCATGACATCATACTCATAAATGCCAATAATTACACATGTGACATCATCCATGGCCTCATATTCATAAATGCCAATAATTGCACATGTGACATCATCACATTTGACCATGACAACACCAAACTCAAATTCGGAACTCTCCATGGCAGCCCACAAAACTTCCATTTTTCTCACTCAAATCTTCACATAAACATCTCTAATTCATGCCATAACAACAACTACATGATGGCACACCAAAATCATACAAGAAATCCAAGTTTAAATCCAGAAACTCAATCAAACGAGTTTGGAAAATTCCCAAATTTTAATATGTCATAAAGGACACTTAAATGAACATTTTTCATGAAGACACCTTGACCAAGTTCCTTCTGGATCAAGACCAGTAAATCGCCTAACACGCTACAAGAATTGTGCCTGTTTCCAGAAGTCATGTCTTTCAAAACCAGCTTGGTTCGAGATACAAAACTTATTCGTTTGCTCTGAAATTTGACTATGTTAAACTAGAAGCTGTAATAAACAACTTTCGTGAAGGAACTCTTTCGAAATTCGGACCCTAGGAGTTCATAAAAGTCCATTGAACACCAAAAGATCACAAGTTCCAGCAAAAACAGGGGTTCTGTTTTCTTCCAAACGAAGTTGAAATATGATCCTTTTAAATCCTTAAAATCTTGGGTAAAATATATGTTATAGCTGAAGATGTATACAACATTTCTCAAGAAGAAATCGATCTCAAAATCTCAGTGAATCTCATTCCACAAAATTAGCAAGCAGATAGGGTCCAGCAAACAGATTCAAGAGAAATCAGCCAAACTCAACTAAATCAACTTCCCTAGTGTTCATCTAACCCAAAACCACTCTAATAAAGCTAATCAACACTAATCTAACCCCCTAGGTGTAATCAACATCCTAAGAGAGGATTAGGAAGTAGACTCACGGGATTAGCGAACCAATGGGTCTACGGCGGCGGCGGCGCGAAGGCAAGCGTTAGAGCACGGTTGGATGAACTTGGGCTAGCTGGTCCGGCGATGGAGTTTGAGCAGCAAAGGAGTGGGCGTGAGCAGCAAATGGAGAGAGAAAATAAGGAAAGAGGAGGAGAAGAAGATGGAGTTCTCTTGTCTTGAGGGAGAAACCAAGAATACAACTTGTCAAGTAAGTTTTCTTGTGGCCAATGGTAGGTCTTCTACCCCTAAAGTCAAATTATCAACCAATAGCTAATTTCTTCTCCTTTTATTCACAAAATAAAGTCTTTTTGGAGGTCAAATAAATCCCTTGACCAGCCCCTACGAATTTCCACTATTTTTCCACCTATTAACTCAATTTGGTAGCCCAAAAATCCAACTAAAGAGGCCCCTCCGAATTTCTTGATTCAAATTTGCTGAATTGAACTTTCTTGCAAAATTCCCGGCTCGATGGAATTTTCCCAAAAGATGAGACAAGTTCCTAAAAATAAATCATGACACACTTGAATGTTCGATTCCCAAATCCGAGTTCAATTTCATGGTTAAAATCAACCGAACGCGATTCTAGTACAATCCAACTTATCAGGTAGCTTTTAGGGATTTTATCGCGATTATATCCCTTAACGGCTTTACCTGATAGGTTAGTTAACTCAAGAGTGGCCAGCTCCGAGAAAAAGACTATAGGCGCGTCGGTGAAAAGCCCATTTCATTTTATTTCGGACAGGGTCAAAATTCAGGATGTCACAGTTCCTTTGCACTTGGTCCAATCTATGGGAGTTCTTCTCTATTTGACCAATCTATGGGGGTTAGTCTCCTGCTGGACCAATTTAAGGGAGTTCGTCTCCTACTAGACCAATCTGAGGGAGTTTGTCTCCTACTGGACAAATCTAAGGGATTTCGTCCCCTCTAGGACTAATCTAAGGGAGTTCGTCTCCTCTTGGACCAATCTAATAGAGTTCATCCCTCTTTGAACAATCTAAGAGACTTCGTCACCTCTTGGCCCAATCCAATGGAGTTCGTCATTGCTTGGGCCAATCTAGGAGAGTTCGTATACTCTTGGTCTAATCTATTGGAGTTCATCCCTCTTAGAGCATTCTAAGAGAGTTTATCCCCTCTTACTTCAATCTAAGGGAGTTCATCCCGTCTGGGACGAATCTAATGGAGTTCGTCCTTCTTGGAATAATCTAAGTGAGTTCGTCCCACTTGGACTAATATAAAGGATCATCTGCTCTTGGACCAATCAAAAGGAGTTGGTCTCCTCTTGGTCCAATCCGCGGGAGTTCGTTTCCAATACTTCCTTAGATTGGACCAATAGGAGAGGAACTCCCATAGATTGGACCAAGAGGGGACGAACTCCCTTAGATTGGGCAGAGGGGATGAACTCCCTTAGATTGGACCAAGAGGAGACGAACACCCTTAGGTTGGACCAAGTGGAGATGACTTCCCTCAGATTGGTTAAACTGGTGACGGACTCCCCTAAATTAGTCCAAGTGGGGACGAACTCCCTTAAATTGGACAAAGGGGGATGAACTCCCTTTGATTGGAGCAAGAGGAGACGAACTCTCTTAAATTGGACCAAGAGGAGACGAGCTCCCTTAGATTAGACCTAGAGGAGACGAACTCTCTTAGATTTAACCAAAAGGAGACAAACAACTTTAGATTGGTCCAAGTAGAGACGAACTCCCATAGATTGGTCCAAGTGGGAGGAACTCCCTTTGATTGGAAAAAGGGGGATGAACTCCCTTAGATTGGATCTAGAGAAGACGAACTCCCTTAGATTGGACCAAGAGGAGATGAGCTCCCTTAGATTTGACCAAGAGGAGGTGAACACCTTTAGATTGGTCCAAGAGGAGACGAACTCCCTTAGAACCTATTTTGACCAAGTTATCCATGGTATCATTCGATCGGTGGACGGATTGGTGGAGTTTGCTATTTCTATAGTATATGCTGCCCATACTTTCGTAGCTCGGCGACCCCTTTGGCATGAATTGATAGAAATGAGTGAATGTTTTGCGGAACATCCGTGGGTTGTAATGGGAGATTTTAATGCTATTAGATTCCCCTCGGATAGAATGGGGGGTACACTCAATTGGATCCCTGACTTTGATGATTTTCCCTCTTGTCTCACAACTGCTGGATTGGATGATTTGAAGTTTATTGGGAGCAGATTTACGTGGTCCACTTCAAAAGGTAGTTCACGGAAGCAAAGGAAAATTGATCGTGTACTGGTCAATGCCAAATGGATATCGCAATTTTCCTATTCGGAGGCTAACTTCTTGACCCCTGGAATTTCGGATCATTCGCCTATGATTGTCCGAATTTTAGATGTGGCTCCTTCTCGCAAGCCTTTTAAATTCTTCAATTTTTGGATTAAACATCCGGAATTCAACGCCATTGTCAATCAGGTCCGAGCGACTTCGGTGGTTGGGACTTCCATGTTCCAACTATGTTCTATGCTGAAGATACTCAAAGGAAGGCTTAAAAGGCTCAATTTAGAGTCTTTCTCGGAGATCTCACAACGTAATGCTCAGGCACGGTTAGAACTCAAGAGGATTCAGGAATTACTCTTCCAGGATCCTTTTAATGTTGAGCTAGACCAACAAGAATCTCTTGCATCAGAGTCTTTCTACACTCTTCGCTCCCACGAGGAGTCCTTTTATAGGCAGAAGTCGCGAATTCGTTGGCTTAAGGAAGGTGATTCTAACTCCAAATTCTTCCATTACTCGGTCAAGAAAAATCATCTCAAGAATAGAATCCTGTCCCTCAAGGACTTGACGGGTAATATAATCTCCTCGCCTGAGGAAATTGGCAACACCTTTGTTGAACACTACAGGAACTTATTCAGCTCTACTGACCACATTTCTTATCCCATAGAGGAGGAGCTTAACTTGTGTATTCACAGAAGGTTGTCTGTCGACCAGGTCAGCTTACTCTCCGCCCCTTTTACTGATACTGATATTAAGAACACCTTGTTCTCGAGGGCTTCTGGTAAAGCGCCTGGCCCTGATGGTTATAATGTCGACTTCTTTAAGTCCTCTTGGGATAATGTGGGATCTTTGTTTACTGCGACTATTCACAATTTTTTGAGAACGGGGAAGTTACTGATACAAGTGAATACCACTATCCTCACTTTGATCCCCAAGGTTCCTAATGTTGATTATGTGGAAGATTTTCGGCCTATCGCATGTTGCAATACAATTTATAAATGTATCACCAAACTGCTTGCCGATAGGATAGCTGCAGTCCTCCCTTCCTTGATAATTCCGGCACAAGCTGCATTTGTAAAAGGCTGTAGGATTAGTGATAATATTCCACTGGCAGAGGAACTCTTCTGTGGCTTTCAGCATGTCACCTACTCTCCGAAATGTGCATTTAAGATTGACTTCAGAAAAGCGTATGACACGGTAGACTGGTCATTCCTCGAACCGGAGCTGCGTGCGTTTGGTTTTCCTGATATGATAACCAAATTGATTATGGTATGTGTTAAATCGCCGATGTTCTCTATTTCTATAAATGGAGAGCTTCATGGATTCTTTGCTAGTTCAAGGGGCTTAAGACAAGGTGATCCTATCTCTCCTTATCTATTCACCTTGATAATGGAAGTGTTTTCAGGGCTCATTACTAATTGTTCCAGACTACAAACCTTTAAGCATTATTGGAGATGTAGGAAAATGGGGCTCACACATTTGTTCTTTGCCGATGATGTACTATTATTTTGTGAAGCGGATATTGACACTGTTTCCTCCCTCAAGGTTGCCTTGGATAAATTCTCTATGTGGTCAGGTCTGTCTCTTATGTCAACAAAAGCGAGTTATACCTCTCGGGTGGATCTTCCCATATTCGAAGCTCCATCACAGATTTATTGGGATTCAGCTTGGGGACCATCCCTTTCAGATACCTTGGTGTGCCCGTAGTGTCTGGTAGCTTAAGAAAGGCTGATTGCATCAGCTTGGTCAATTCCATCACAAGTAGAGCCCGATCGTGGACTCAACGTTTCTTATCTTTTGCGGGCAGGCTTGAATTGATCAGGTCGGTATTACACTCTATCCAAGTTTATTGGTCTAGTGTCTTTTTCCTTCCTGTTTCGATAATTCAAGAGATATAAATGGTGCTGAGGCAATTTCTCTGGAAAGGGCTTGAACTTGGTTCGGGCGGTGCCAAGGTGGCGTGGGAAGTCACCTGTCTTCCGAAGGAAGAAGGGGGACTTGGGATCAGGAGATTAAAAGAAAGCAACAAGGCTTCTATGCTAAAACATATATGGCACCTATTCACGGACAAGGAGTCACTGTGGTGTATCTATATACATACTAACTTTTTGAAGGGTAAAAGTTTTTGGACGGTACGTAAACCGACCTTTTGTTCAGCCTCTTGGAGGTAGATAATAGAACTGGGAAAGGAATATCGCCACTTATTTTTTTGGAAAGTTGGTGATGGCAAGGATATATCTTTTTGGTTTGATTGGTGACATGAGAAAGGACCACTTCATCTGCTTTGTACGGATCGCCAGATTTTCAATTTCGGTCTGGCCAGGGAAGCTAAAGTCGTGGAGTTGATGAATGGAGACCACCAAGAACTCACGAATTTTCTCTTGCTGGGGGGCGAACCACTCCCAATTTTATCTTCTGGCCCTGACATCTTCAAATGGAGGGGAAGTTCAGCTAGGATTTTTTCTACAGCCTCGGCATGGAACGTACTAAGACCGAAATCCACTTTAGTTCAGTGGCACAAACTCATCTGGGATAAGGAAATTACTCCTAGACATCAGTTCATCCTTTGGCTCATCACTCGCAAAAGGCTACCTACTCAAGTACTTTTACTATCGATTGGAAGAATCAGTGAGGCATCTTGTCCATTTTGTCATTCCACACCAGACTCGGTTGACCACTTATTTTTTGATTGTATGGTGACTGCTCGGTTAGCTTCATATTGGGCTTCAAACTGTCATATTTCCTTTGTTCCAAGTGTTTGGTCGGTAAACCTACAATGGGCTACAAAATTCCTACTTGGAAATCATTTTCATCAAATCATTGCGAGGTTTGCACTTGGTGCTATGTGCCACATTATATGGAAGACCCGCAACAATATTTTGTTCAGGAACAAAGATCTCTTCCTTCTGGCGATGAAGATGAAGCTGTCCAAGCTTGTCAAAGACAAAGCTTTGTCCTTATCTCATGTTATGGATATTCAAAAAAATCGTCGTGTACAAGTTAGTTGGGGGATAGACCCGTCCATTTTTGAGTAATTTCTCTTTCCTTGTTACCTTTTGAGAACCATGGTACCCTTTCACTTAGTAGTACTACTTAGTGATTGAGGTGTGGTACCAGGTTTCTCCCAGTTGTATAGTTTGGCTTAAAGTTATCAATACAATATCTTAACTTACCAAAAAAAAAAACTCCCTTAGAATGGTCCAAGAAGGACGAACTTTGTTAGATTGGTCCAAGAACGACGAACTCCATTAGAATGTTCCAAGACGGACGAACTTCATTAAATTACACCAAGATGATACTAACTTTCTTATATTGGCCCAAGCGGTGACGAAGACCCTTAGATTGGACCTAGAGGGGACGAACTCCTTTAGCTTGTTCTAAGAGGGGACGAACTGCCCTAGACTAGTCCAGTTGGAGACGAACTCCCTTGGATTGGTCAAACTGTAGACGGACTCCCTTAGATTGGTCCAAGTGGGGACGAACTTCCTTTAATTGGAGCAAGAGGAGACGAACTTCCTTAAATTGGACCAATAGTAGATGAACTCGCTTTGATTGGACCAAGAGGGGATGAATTCCCTTAGATTGGACAGAAGGGACGAACTCCCTCAGATTGGACCAAGAGGAGACGAACTCCTTAGATTGGACAAAGAGGAGAGGAACACCTTTAAATTGGTCCATGAAGAGACGAACTCGCATAGGTTGGTCCAAGAGGGAGGAACTCCCCTAGATTGGTCAAAGTGGAGACAAATTCCCTTAGATTGGACTGAGGGGGCTGAACTCCTTTATATTGGATAAAGAGGAGACAACCTCCCTTAGATTGGACCAAGAGGAGACGAGCTCCCTTAGAATTGACCAAGAGGAGACGAACACCTTTAGATTGGTCTAAGAGGAGACGAACTCCCGTAGATTGGACTAAGAGGGACGAACTCATTTAGCTTGTACCAAAAGGGGATAAACTCTCTTAGAATGTTCCAAGAGGGACGAACTTCGTTATATTACACCAAGAGGATATGAACCTCCTGATATTGGCCCAAGCGGTGACGAACTCCCTTAAATTGAACCGAGAGGGGACGGACTCATTTAGACTGTTCTAAGAAGGGACGAACTATCCTAGACTAGTCAGGTAGGAGAAGAACTCCCTTTGTTTGGTCAAACTAGAGACGGACTCCCTTACATTGGTCCAAGTGGATCCGAACTCCCTTATATTAGACAAAGGGGGACGAACTCCCTTTGATTGAAGCAGGAGCACATGAACACCCTTAGATTGGACCAAGAGAAGATGTACTCCCTTAGATTGGATGAAGAGGAGACGAACTCCCTTAGATTGGATGAAGAGGAGACGAACACCTTTAGATTGGTCCAAGAAGAAACGAACTCCCACAGATTGATCTAGGAGGGAGGAACTCCCTTAGATTGGTCAAAGTCGAGACAGACTCCCCTAGATTAGTTCAAGTGGAGACGATGTCCCTTAGATTGGAAAAAGGGGGACGAACTCCCTTAGATTGGATCAAGAAGAGACGAACTCCCTTACATTTGACCAAGAGGAGACGAACTCCCTTAGATTAAACCAAGAGAAGACGAACACCTTTAGATTGGTCCAAGAGGAGACTAACTCCCTTGGACTGGTGCAAGAAGGACAAACTCCGTTAGATTGGTCCAAGAAGGACGAACTCCATTAGCTTGTACCAAGAGGGGATGAACTCTCCTAGAATGTCCCACGAGGGACGAACTTCAATATAATACACCAAGAGGATACGAACTTCCTTAAATTGGCCCAAGTGGTGACAAACTGCCTTAAATTGGACCGAGAGGGGACGAACCCCTTTCGATTATTTTAAGGGTACAAACTGCCCTAGACTAGTCAAGTTGGAGACGGACTCCTTTAGATTGGGTCAAGTGGGGACGAACTCCCTTAGATTGGACAAAGGGGGACAAACTCCCTTTGATTGGAGCAAGAGGAGGCGAACTCCCTTAGATTGGACCAAGAGGAGACGAACTCCCTTAAATTTGACCGAGAGGGGACGAACTCCTTTAGATTGTTCTAAGAGGGTACGATTTGCTCTAGACTTGTCAAGTAGGAGACAGATTACAATAGATTGGACCAAGAGAGGGCGAATTCCCTTATATTGGACCAAGAGGGGACGAACTCCCTTAGATTGGACTAAGATGGGACGAACTCTCTTATATTGTTCCAAGTGGGACGAACTCTATTATATTATGCAAAGAGGATACGAACTCTCTCAAATTGGCCCAAGTGGTGACAAACTCCCTTAGAATGGATCGAGAGGGGACGGACTCCTTTAAATTGTTCAAAGAGGCGACGAACTGCCCTAGACAGGTTCGGTAGGAGACAAACTCCCTTAGATTGATCAAACTAGAGACGGACTCCCTTAGATTGGTCCAAGTGGAGATGAACTCCCTTAGATTGGACAATGGGCGACGAACTCCTATTGATTGGAGCAAGAGGAGACGAACTCCCTTAGATTAGACCAAAAGGAGACGAACTCCCTTAGATTAGACCAAGAGGAGACGAACACCTTTAGATTGGTCCAAGAAGAGACGAATTCCCATATATTGGTCCAAGAGGGAGGAACTTCCTTAAATTGGTCAAACTGGAGACGAACTGCCTTAAATTGGTCCAAGTGAAGATGAACTCGTTTAGATTGGACAAAGGGGGACGAACTCCCTTAGATTGGACCAAGAGGGGACGAATTCCCTTAGATTTGACCAAGAGGAGACGAACACCTTTAGATTGGTCTGTGGGGAGACGAACTCCCCTGTTTGGTCCAAGAAGGACGAACTTCGTTACATTGGTTCGAGAAGCACGAACTCCATTAGCTTGTACCAAGAGGGGATGAACTCTCTTAAAATGTTCCAAGAGGGTTGAACTTCACTATATTACACCATGAGGATACGAACTTCCTTAGTTTTGCTCAAGCGGTGACGAACTCCCTTAAAATGGACCGAGAGGGAACACACTCCTTTAGATTATTCAAAGAGGGGACGAACTGCCCTAAACTGGTCCGGTAGGAGACGAACTCCCTTAGATTGGTCAAATTGGAGATGGACTCCCTTCGATTGGTCCAAGTGGAGACGTACTCGCTTAAATTGGACAAAGGGGGACAAACTCCCTTTGCTTGGAGCAAGTGGAGACGAAATATCTTAAATTGGAGTAAGAGGAGAGGAACTCCCTTAGATTGGCCCATGAGTAAACGAACACCCTTAGATTCGACCAAGAGGAGACGAACTCCCTTAGATTGGACCAAGAGGAGACGAACTCCTTTAGATTGGTTCAAGAAGAGTCGAACTCCCAAAGATTGATCAAAGTGGAGATGGACTCCCTCCGATTGGACCAAGAGGAGACGAACTCCCTTAGATTGGACCAAGAAGGGACAAACTCTCTTAGATTGTTCCAAGTAGGACGAACTCTATTATATTACGCCAAGAGGATACAAACTCCCTTAGAATGCCCCAAGTGGTGACGAACTTGCTTAGAATGGACCGAGAGGGGATGAATTCCCCTACACTAGTAAGGTTGGAGATGAACCCCATTAGATTGGTCAAACTAGAGACAGACTCCATTAGATTGGTCCAAGTGGGGACGAACTCCCTTAGATTGGACAAAGGGGGATGAACTCCCTTTGATTGGAACAAGAGGAGACAAACTCCCATAAATTGGACCAGGAGGAGATGAACTCCCTTAGATTGGACCAAGAGGAGACGAACACCTTTAGATTGGTCCAAGAATGGACGAACTCCAATAGATTGGTCTAGGAGTGAAGAACTCCCTCAGATTGGTCAAAGTGGAGACGGACTCTCTTAAATTGGTCCTAGAAAGACGAACTCCATTAGATAGGACCAAGAGGGGACGAACTCCTTTAGATTTTTTAAAGAGGGGACGAATTGCCCTAGACTGGTTCGGTAGGAGACGAACTCCCTTAGATTGGTCAAATTGGAGACGAACTCCCTTAGATTAGTCCAAGTGGGGATGAACTCCCATAGATTGGACAAAGGGGGACGAACTCCTTTTGATTGGAGCAACAGAAGACGAACTCCCTTAGATTGGACCAAGACGAGACGAACTCCCTTAGATTGGACCAAGAGGAGACGAACACCTTTAGATTGCTCCAAGAGGAGACGAACTCCCTTAGATTGGTCTAAGAAGGACGAACTCTTTAGGTTGGTCCAAGAAGGAAGAACTCCATTAGCTTATACCAAGAGGGGATGGACTCTCTTAGAATGTTCCAAGAGGGACGAACTTCATTATATTACACCAAAATGATAAGAACTTCCTTAGATTGGCCCAAGCAGTGACGAACTCTCTTAAATTGGACCGAGAGGGGACGAACTCCTTTAGATTGTTCTAAGAGGAGATGAAATGCCTTAGACTTGTCTGGTAGGAGACGAACTCCCTTAGATTGGTCGAAGTGGAGACGGACTCCCTTAGAATGGTCCAAGTGTGGACGAACTCCCTTAGACTGGACAAAGAGGGACGAACTCCCTTAGATTGGAGCAAGAGGAGACGAACTCCCTTAGATTGGACAAAGAGGAGACGAACTGCCTTAGATTGGACCAAGAGGAGACAAACACCTTTACATTGGTCCAAGAAGAGACGAACTCCCATAGATTGGTGCAAGAGGGAGGAACTCCCTTACTTTGGTTAAAGTGGAGACAGACTCCCTTAGATTGGTCCAAGTGGAGATGAATTCCCTTAAATTGGACAAAGGAGGATGAACTCCTTTAGATTGGATTAAGAGGAGACGAACTCTTTTAGATTGGACAAATAGGAGACGAACTCCCTTAGATTGGACCAAGAGGAGACGAACTCCTTTATATTTGACCAAGATGAGACGAACACCTTTAGATTGGTCCAAGAGGAGACAAACTCCCATAGACTGGACTTACCCATGGGTAGCCCAACTGGTTAGGGCGAACTTAGACTTCTTTGAGGTCTTGGGTTCGATTCCCTAGGGAAGCGCCTGTGATTTAAGAGGGGGGCCATGGCGGTAGGTTACTGTGCTAGTCTCCCCCGAGGAAATGTCGAGGTGTGCGCAAGCTGGCCCGGACACCTCAGTTACAAAAAAAAAAACTCCCATAGACTGGTCCAAGAAGGACAAACTTCATTGGCTTGTACAAAAAAGGGATGAACTCTCTTAGAATGTTCCAAGAGAGACGAACTTCATTATATTACACCAAGAGGATACGAACTTCCTTATATTGGCCCAAGCGGTGACGAACTCCCTTAAATTGGATCGAGAGGGGACGAAATCCTTTAGATTGTTCTAAGAGGGGACGAACTGCCCTAGACTAGTCAGGTAGGAGAATAACTCCCTTTGTTTGGTCAAACTGGAGACAGACTCCCTTATATTGGTCCAAGTGCGGACAAACTCCCTTAGATTGGACAAACGGGGACAAACTCCCTTTGATTGAAGCAAGAGGAGATGAACTCCCTTAGATCGGATCAAGAGGAGACGTACTCCCTTTGATTGGATCAAGAGGGGACGAAGTCCTTTAGATTGTTCTAAGAGTAGATGAATTGCCCTAAACTGGTTCGGTAGGAGACGAACTCCCTTAGATTGATTAAACTGGAGATGGACTCCCTTAGAATGGTCCAAGTGGGGATGAAATCCCATAGATTGGACATGGGGGAACGAACTCCCTTTGGTTGGAGCAAGGGGAGACAAACTCCCTTAGATTGGACCAAGAGGGGACGAATTCCCTTAGATTGGACCAAGAGGGAACGAATTCCCTTAGATTGGACCAAGAGGGGACGAACTCTCTTCGATTGTTCCAAGTGCGATGAACTCTATTATATTACGCAAGGAGGATACGAACTCCCTTAGATTGGCCGAAGTAGTGACGAACTCCCTTCGAATGGTCCGAGAGGGTACGAAGTCCTTTAGATAGTTCTAAGAGTAGACGAATTACCCTAGACTGGTCCGGTAGGAGACGAACTCCCTTAGATTGGTTAAACCAGAGACGGACTCCCTTAGATTGGTCCAAGTGGGGATGAACTCCCATAGATTGGACATAGGGGAATGAACTCCCTTTGGTTGGAGCAAGGGGAGACAAACTCCCTTAGATTGAACCAAGATGAGAAGAACTACCTTAGATTGGACCAAGACGGGACGAATTCCCTTAGATTGGACCAAGAGGGGACGAACTCTCTTAGATTGTTCCAAGTGCGACAAACTCTATTATATTACGCTAGGAGGATACAAACTCCGTTAGATTGGCCCAAGTGGTGACGAACTCTATTATATTAGACCGAACTCCCTTAGATTGGAGCAAGAGGGGACGAACTCCTTTAGATTGCACCAATAGGGGACGAACTCTCTTAGATTGTTCCAATGGAACGAACTCCATTGTATTATGCCAAGAGGATATGAACTCCCTCAGAATGGACCGAGAGAAGACGAATTGCCCTACACTGGTCCAGCAGGAGACGAACTCCCTTAGATTGGTCAAATTGGAGATGGACTCCATTAGATTAGTCCAAGTGGGGACGAACTCCCTTAGATTGGACAAAGGGGGACGAACACTCCTTGATGGGACCAAGAGGAGGCGAACTACCTTAGATTGGATCAGGAGGAGACGAACTCCCTTAGATTGGACCAGGAGGAGACGAACACCTTAGATTGGTCCAAGAATGGTCGAACTCCCTTAGATTGGTCCAAGAGGAAGGAACTCCTTCAGATTGGTCTAAGTGGAGACGAACTCCCTTAAATTGGTCCCAGAAAGACGAACTCCATTAGATTGGACCAAGTGGGGACGAATTCCCTTAGATTGGACCAAAAGGGGACGAACTCCTTTAGATTGGACCAAGAGGGGACGAACTCTCTTAGATTGTTCCAAGTGGGACGAACTCTATTATATTACCCTAAGAGAATATGAACTCCTGCAGATTGGCCCAAGTGGTGACGAACTTCTTTAGAATGGACCGACAGGGGACGAACTCCTTTAGATTTTTCTAAGAGGGGATGAATTGCACTAGACTGGTCCAGTAGGAGACGAACTCCATTAGATTGGTCAAACTAGAGACAGACTCCCATAGATTGGTCCATGTGCGAAGGAACTCCCATAGATTGGACAAAGGTGGACGAAATCCCTTTGATTGTAGCAAGAGGAGACGAACACCTTTAGATTGGACCAAGAGGAGACGAACTCCCTTAGATTGGACCTAGAGGAGACGAATTCCCTTAGATTGGACAAAGAGGGATGAACTCCCTAAGATTAGAACAAGAGGGGACGAACTGACTTAGATTATTTCAAGTGCGACGAACTCTATTATATTACGCTAGGAGGATACAAACTCCGTTAGATTGGCCCAAGTGGTGACGTACTCTATTATATTTGACCGAACTCCCTTAGATTGGACTAAGAGGGGACGAACTCTTTTAGATTGGACCAAGCGGGGACGAGCTCTCTTAGATTGTTCCGAGTGGGATGAACTCTGTTATATTATGCCAAGAGGATACGAACTC
The DNA here is from genome assembly GCA_030064385.1 of Melaleuca quinquenervia. NCBI lineage: Eukaryota > Viridiplantae > Streptophyta > Magnoliopsida > Myrtales > Myrtaceae > Melaleuca > Melaleuca quinquenervia. The sequence continues at coordinate 11,968,344 of CM057720.1, forward strand.
CCTTTGAATAGACCGAGAGGGGACGAATTGCCCTACACTGGTCCGGTAGGAGACGAACTCCCTTAGATTGGTCAAATTGGAGACGGACTCCATTAGATTGGTCCATGTGGGGACGAACTCCCTTAGATTGGACAAAGGGGAACGAACTCCCCTTGATGGGATCAAGAGGAGATGAACTCCCTTAGATTGGACCAGGAGGAGACAAACTCCCTTGGATTGGACCAAGAGGGGACGAGCACCTTTAGATTGGTCCAAGAATGGACGAACTCCCTTAGATTGGTCAAAGAGGAAGGAACTCCCTTAGATTGGTCAAAGTAGAGATGGACTCCCTCATATTGGTCCCAGAAAGACGAACTCCATTAGATTGGACCAAGTGGGGATGAATTCCCTTAGATTGGACCAAGAGGGGACGAACTCCTTTAGATTGGACCAAGAGGGGACGAACTCTCTTAGATTGTTCCAAGTGGGACGAACTCTATTATATTAACCCAAAAGAATATGAACTCCTGCAGATTGGCCCAAGTGGTGACGAACTCCCTTAGAATGGACTAACAGGGGACGAACTCCTTTAGATTTTTCTAAGAGGGGATGAATTGCACTAGACTAGTCCGGTAGGAGATGAACTCCATTAGATTGGTCAAACTAGAGACGGACTCCCATAGATTGGTCCAAGTGGGGAGGAACTCCCTCAGATTGGACAAAGGTGGACGATATCCCTTTGATTGGAGCAAGACGAGACGAACTCTCTTAGATTGGACCAAGAGGAGACGAATTCCCTTAGATTGGACCAAGAGGGACGAACTCCCTAAGATTAGACCAAGAGGGGCCGAACTCACTTAGATTGTTTCAAGTGCGACGAAATCTATTATATTACGCTAGGAGGATACCAACTCCTTTAGATTGGCCCAAGTGGTGACGAACTCTATTATATTAGACTGAACTCCCTTAGATTGGACTAAGAAGGGATGAACTCCTTTAGATTGGACCAAGAGGGGATGAACTCTCTTATATTGTTCCAAGTAGGACGGACTTTATTATATTATGCCAAGAGGATACGAACTCCCTTTGAATGGACCGAGAGGGGACGAATTACCCTACACTGGTCCGGTAGGAGACGAACTCCCATAGATTGGTTAAATTGGAGACGGACTCCATTAGATTGGTCCAAGTGAGGACGAACTCCCTTAGATTGGACAAAGGGGGACGAACTCCCCTTGATGGGACCAAGAGGAGACGAACTCCCTTAGATTGGACCAGGAGGAGACAAATTCCCTTGGATTGGACCAAGAGGAGATGAGCACCTTTAGATTGGTCCAAGAATGGATGAACTCCCTCAGATTGGTCCAAGAGGAAGGAACTCCCTCAGATTGGTCAAAGTGGAGATGGACTCCCTTAAATTGGCCCCAGAAAGACGAACTCCATTAGATTGGACCAAGTGGGGACGAATTTCCTTAGATTGGACGAAGAGGGGACGAACTCTCTTAGATTGTTTCAAGTGCGACGAACTCCATTATATTACCTTAAGAGAATATGAACTCCTGCAGATTGGCCCAAGTGGTGACGAACTCCCTTAGAATGGACCGACAGGGGACGAACTCCTTTAGATTTTTCTTAGAGGGGGCGAATTGCACTAGAGTGTTCTGGTAGGAGACGAACTCCGTTAGATTGGTCAAACTAGAGACTTACTCCCTTAGATTAGTCCAAGTGGGGACGAACTCCCCTAAATTGGACAAAGGGGGATGAAATCCCTTTGATTGGAGCAAGAGGAGATGAACACCTTTACATTGATCCAAGAGGAGACGAACACCTTTAGACTGGAACAAGAGGACACGAACTCCCTTTGATTGGACCAAGAGGGGACGAATTCCGTTAGATTGGACCAAGAGGGGACGAACTCCCTAAGATTGGACCAAGAGGGGACGAACTCTCTTAGATTGTTCCAAGTGTGACGAACTATATTATATTACACTAGGAGGATACAAACTCCGTTAGATTGACCCAAGTTGTTACGAACTCTATTATATTAGAGTGAACTCCCTTAGATTGGACCAAGAGGGGACGAACTCTCTTAGATTGTTCCAAGTGGGATGAACTCTATTATATTATGCCAAGAGGATACAAACTCCCTTAGAATGGACCCAGAGGGGACGAACTCCACTAGATTGGTCAAATTGGAGACGGACTCCATGAGATTGGTCCAAGTGGGGACGAACTCACTTAGATTGGACAAAGGGAGACGAAATCCCCTTCATGGGACTAAAAGGAGACGAACTCCCTTAGATTGGACCAGGAGGAGATGAACTCCCTTAGATTGGACCAAGATGAGACGAACACCTTTAGATTGGTCCAAGAATGGACGAACTCCTTTAGATTGGTCAAAGAGGAAGGAACTCCCTTATATTGGTCAAAGTGGAGATGGACTCCCTTAAATTGGTCCAGGAAGACGAACTCCATTAGATTGGACCAAGTGGGGACGAATTCCCTTAGATTGGACCAAAAGGGCACAAACTCCCTCAGATTGGACCAAGAGGGGACGAACTCTCTTAGATTGTTGCAAGTGGGACGAACTCTATTATATTACCGCAAGAGAATATGAACTCCCACATATTGGCCCAAATAGTGACGAACTCTCTTAGAATGGACCGACAGGGGACGAACTCCTTTAGATTTTTCTTATAGGGGATGAATTGCCCTAGACTGGTCCGGTAGGAGACGAACTCCCTTAGATTGGACAAAGGGGGACGAACACCTTTAGATTGGTCCAAGAGGAAACGAACTCCCTTAGATTGGTCCAAGAAGGTAGAACTCTATTAGCTTGTACCAAGAGGGTATGAACTCTCTTACAGTGTTCCAAGAGGGACGAACTTCATTATATTACCCCCAGATGATAAGAACTTCCTTTGAATGGCCCAATCGGTGACGAACACCCTTAAATTGGACTGAGAGGGGACGAACTCCTTTAGATTGTTCTAAGAGGAGATGAACTGCCTTAGACTGGTTCGGTAGGAGACGAACTCCCTTAGATTGATCAAAGTGGATACGGACTCCCTTAGATTGGTCCAAGTGTGGACGAACTCCCTTAGATTGGACAAAGAGAGTCAAACTCCCTTAGATTGGAGCAAGAGGAGACGAACTCCCTTAGATTGATGCAAGAGGAGACGAACTCTCTGAGATTGGTCAAAGAGGAGAGGAGCTCCCTTTGATTGAACCAAGAGGAGACAAACTCCTTTAGATTGGTCCAAGAGCAGACGAACTCCCTTAGATTGTTATAAGATGGACGAACTCCATTGGCTTGGACCAAGAGCAGACGAACTCTCTTAAATTGGAGCAAGAGGGGACAAACTCTCTTACATTATTCCAAGAGAGACAAACTCCATTAGATTAGGCCAAGAGTATACGAACACCCTTCGACTGGCCCAAGCGATTACGAACTCCCTGACATAGGACCAGGAGGTGACGAAGTTTCTTAGATTGTTCCAAGTCGGGCGAACTCCACTATATTAGTCTATGAGGAGATGAACTCCCTTAGATTAGTCCGTCACGGGACGAACTCCATTAGATTGGTCAAATAGATAAGAATTCCCTTAGATTTGACCAACATCAGACGATCTCCATGAGATTCGATCAAGAGGAGTCGAAATACCTTAGATTGGTCCAAGAGGTGACAAACTCGCTTAGATTGGCCAAAGAGGGATGAACTCCCTAGATTGGATGAAGAGGAGACGAACTCCCATAGACTGGATCAAGAGGAGAAGAAGTCGCTTATATTGGTCCAAGTTGGGATGAACTCCCTTAGATTGGCCATAGATTGGTCAAAGTGGAAACGGACTCCCATAGATTGGTCCAACTGGGCACGAACTCCCTTAGATTGGACAAAGGGGGACGAACTCCCTCATATTAGATTAAACGGAGACGATTTCCTTTAGATTGGACCAAGAGGAGATGAACTCCCTTAGATTGGACTAGAGGAGACGAACTCGCTTATATTGGTCTAAGAGGGACGAACTCCCATAGATTGGTCCAAGAAGGACGAACCCGATGCGATTGGACCAAGGGGGGACGAACTCCCTCAGATTGGACCAAGAGGGGACGAACTCTCTTAGATTGTTCCAGGATGATAGAAATGCATTATATTACACCAAGAGGATATGAACTCCCATAGGTTGGACCTAGAGAGGATGAACTCTTTTAGATTGTTCCAAGTGGGACGAACTCCACTAGATAAGTCAAAAAGGGCACGAACTCCCTTAGTTTAGTTCAAGAGGGGACGAACTCCCCTAGATTGGTCCAGTAGGCGACGAACTCCCTTAGAAAGGTCCAGTAGGAGAAGAACTCCTTAGATTGGTCCAGTAGGAGACGAACCCCCTTAGATTGGTTAAGTAGTAAAGAACTACCATAGATTTGACTAAGAGAAGATGAACTCCGTTAGGTTCGATGAAGAGGAGATGAAGTACCTTCGATTGGTCTTAGAGGAGACAAACTCGCTTAAATTGGTCAAAAATGGTGGAACTCCCTTAGATTGGCTGAAGAGAAGACGAACACTCTTAGACTAGACTAAGATGAGACGAACTCCCTTGGATTGGTCCAGTAGAAGATGAACTCCCTTAGATTGGTCCAAGAGGGGACGAACTCCCTCATATTGGTCCAAGTGGAGACGGACTCCCTTAGATTGGTCCAAGTGGGGACGAACTCCCTTAGATTAGACGAAGGGGGACGAACTCCCTTAGATTGGATTAAATAGAGACGAACTCCTTTAGATTGGACCAAGAGGAGTCGAACTCTCTTAGATTGGACAAGAGGAGGCGAACACCTTTAGATTCGTCCAAGAGGAGACGAACTCCCTTTGTTGGTCCAAGAGGGACGAACTCCCTTTGTTGGTCCAAGAGGGACGAACTGGATTGGATTGGTCCAAGAAGGACGAACTCGATTGGATTGGACCATGAGGGGACGAACTCGCTCAGATTGGATCAAGAGGCGACGAACTCGCTCAGTTGGATCAAGAGGGGACGAACTCTCTTAGATTGTTTCAAGAGGTTCGAACCGCATTACATTACACCAAGCGGATACGAACTCCCATAGGTCGAACCTAGAGGGGACGAACTCTTTAAGATTGTTCCAAATGGGATGAACTCCATTAGGTAAGTCCAAAATGGCTTAGTTTAGATCAAGAGGGGATGAATTCCCTTAGGTTGGTCTAGTAAGAGACAAACTCCCTTAGAATGGTCTAGTAGGAGACGAACTCCCTTATATTGGTCCGGTAGGAGACGAATCCCCTTAGAATGGTTAAGAAAAGAAGAAGTGCCTTAGATTGGACTAAGAGGAGACGAACTCCCTTAGATTCGATGAAGAGGAGACGAATTGCCTTCGATTGCTCCAAGAGGTGACAAACTCGCATAAATTGTTCAAAAAGGGTGTAACTCCCTTAGATTGGTTGAAGATCAGACGAACGCCCTTAGATTGGTCCAAAAGGGGACGAACTCCCTCAGATTGGTCCAATTGGAGACGGACTCGCTTAGATTGGTCCATGTGGGGACAAACTCCCTTAGATTGGACAAAGGGGGACGAACTCCTTAGATTAGTCCAAGAGGAGACAAACTCCCTTAGATTGATCCAAGAGGAGTTGAACTCCGTTAGATTGGACCAAGAGGGAATGAATTCCCATAGATTTGACCAAGAGGGGACAAACTCTCATAGATTGTTTGAAGAAGGACAAACTCCATTATATTTGACCAAGAGTATACCAACTCCCTTAAATTGGCCCAAGCGGTGACGAACTCCCTTAGATTGGACCACGAGCGGACGAACTCTCTTAGATTGTTCCAAGACAGGCGATCTCCATTATATTTGACCAAGAGGATACAAACTCTCTTAGATTTGCTCAGGCGGTGATGACCTCAATTAAATTGGACCAAGAAGGAATGAACTCTCTCAGAATTTTCCAAGACGGACGAACTCCATTACATTAGTCCAAGAGGGGACGAACTCCCGTAGATTGGTCTAGCAGTAGATAAACTCCTCTAGATTGGTCCAGTAGGAGTTGAACCCCCTTAGCTTAGAATGGATGAAGAGGAGACGAACTCCCTCAAAATCTATCAAGAGGAGACGAACTGCCTTTGATTGGTCCAAGAGGAGACAAACTCGCTTAGATTGGTCAAAGAGGGATGAACTCATTTAGATTGGATTAAGAGGAGATGAACTCCTATAGACTGGTCCAAAAGGAGACGAACTTCCTTAGATTGGTCCAAGAGGGATGAACTCCCATAGATTGGTCCAAGATGGACGAATTCTTTTAGATTGGACCAGGAAGGGACAAATTCCCTTAGATTGTTCAAAGTGGGACGAACTCCATTATATTAGACGAAGAGGATACGAACACCCTTAGATTGGCCTAAGCGGTGACGAACTCCCTTACATTGCTCCAAGAGGGGACGAATCCTCTTATTTTGGACCAAGAGGAGACGAACACCCGTAGATTGGCATTTACGAAAAAAAAACACCCACATATTAGTTTAAGAAGAGACGAACTCCCTTTGATTGGTACAAGAAGGACGAACTCCATCAGATTAGACAAAGAGGGGACGAATTCCCTTGGATTGGATCAAGTGGGGACGAACACTCTTAGAATGTTCCAAGACGGATAAACTCCATTATATTTGACGAAGAGGACACAAACTTCATTAGATTGGCCTAGGCGGTGACGAACACCCTTCGATTGGACCAAGAGGGGATGAACTCATTCAGATTGTTTCAAGACGAACGAACTCCCTTAGATTAGCCTCAGAGGGAACAAACTCCAATAGATTGGTCCAGTAGGAGACGAACTCCCTTAGATTGGTCCAGTAGCGGACGAAGTCCCTTAGATTGATCTAGTAGGAGACGAACCCCCTTACATTAGTCAAATAAAGAAGAACTTCCTTAGAATGGACCAAGAGGAGATGAACTCCCTTAGATTCGATCCAGCGAAGATGAACTGCCTTCGATTGGTCCAAGAGGAGACAAACTCGCTTAGATTGGTCAAAGAGGGATGAAATCCCTTAGATTCGATGAAGAGGAGACAAACTCTCATAGACTGAACCAAAAGGAGATGAACTCTCTTAGATTGGTCCATTAGGAGACGAACTCCCATAGATTGGTTTAGGGGGATGAACCCCCCTGGATTGGTCCCAGACGAGTGAACTTCCTTAGATTGGTCCAAGTGGAGACGGACTCCCGTAGATTGGTCGAAGTGGGGACAAACTCCCCTAGATTGGACAATGGGGGACGATCTCCCTTAGATTGGACCAAGTGGAATCAAACTCCCTTAGATTAGACCAAGAGGAGATAAACTCCCTTAGATTGAAGCAAGAGGGGTCGAACTCTTTCAGATTCCTCCAAGAGGGACGAACTCCATTAGATTAGACCAAGAGTATACGAACTCCCTTAGATTGACACAAGCGGTGACAAACTCCCTTAGATTGGACCAGGAGGTGACGAAGTCTCCTAGATTGTTCCAAGAGTGACGAACTCCATTAGATTAGTCCAAGAGGCGACGACCTCCCTTAGATTAGTCCAAGAAGGGACGAACTCCCTTAGATTGGTCCAGTAGGAGACGAACTCCCTAACATTGGTCTAGTAGGAGACGAACTCCCTTTGATTGGTTCAATAGGAGACGAACACCCCTAGATTGGTCAAATAGAGAAGAACTCCCATAGATTGAACCAACCTTCAATTGATCCAAGAGGAGACGAACATGCTTAGATTGGTCAAAGAGGGATGAACTCCCTTAGATTGGATGAAGACAAGATGAAGTTCCTTAAATTGGACCAAGAGGAGACGAACCCCCTTACATTCGATCAATAGGAGACAAACTTCCTTCGATTGGTCCAAGAGGAGACCAACTCGCTTAGAATGGTCATAGAGGAAGGAACTCTCTTAGATTGGACGAAGAGGAGACGGACTTGCTTAGATTGGACCAAGTGGAGATGCACTCCCTTAGATTGGTCCAGTAGGAGACGAACTCCCTTCGATTGGTCCAAGAAGGGACGAACACCCTTAGTTTGATCCAAGTGGAGACGAACTCCAATAGATTGGTCTAAGTGGCGACGAACTCCCTTAGATTGGATAAAGGGGGACGAACTCCCTTAGATTGGATCAAGAGGAGACGAGCTCCCTTAGAATGGTCCAAGAGGAGACGAACTCTCATAGATTGGACCAAGAGGAGACGATCTCCCTTAGATTCGATCAGTAGGAGGTGAAGGCCTTCGATTGGCCCAATAAGAGACGAACACACTTAGATTGGTCAAAAAAGGAGGAGCTCCCTTAGATTGGATGAAGAGAAGACGAACTCCCATAGACTTGACCAAGAGGAGATGAACTCCCTTACATTGGTCCTGTAGGAGTCGAACTCACTTAGATTGGTCCAAGAGAGGATGAATTCCCTTAGATTGATCCAAGTGGAGACGAACTCTCATAAAATGGTCCAAGTGGGCACGAACACCCATAGATTGGACAGAGGGGGACGAACTCCCTTAGATTAGACCAAGAGGGGACAAACTCTCTTAAATTTTTCCAAGGGGGACAAACTCTCTTAAATTTTTCCAAGGGGGACAAACTCCATTTTATTACACCAAGAGAGTACGAACTCCCTTAGATTGGCTCAAGCGATGATGAACTCCCTTAGATTGGACCGAGAGAGCACGAACTCTCTCAGATTGTTCTAAAAGGGGCGAACTCCATTAGATTTATGCAAGATGGGATGGACTCCTCTAGATTAGTCCAGTAGGACACAAACTCCCATAGATTGGTCCAGTAGGCGACGAACTCTATTAGATTGGTCCAGAAGCGGACAAACCACCATAGTTTGGTCAAATAGAGAAGAACTTCCATAGATTGGACGAAGAGGAGATGAACTCCCCTAGATTCGATCAAGAGAAAACGAATTGCCTTTGATTAGTTCAAGAGGAGACAAATTCGCTTACATTGGTCAAAGGGGGATGAACTCCCATAGATTGGATGAAGAGGAGACGAACTCTTATAGACCGGACCAAGAGGAGACGAACTCCATTAGATTGGTCAATTAGGAGACGAACTCCCTTAGATTGGTTTAGGGGGGGATGAACCCCGTTGGATTGGTCCACGATGCGATGAACTTCATTAGATTGTTCCAAGTGGAGACAGACTCCCGCAGATTGGTGCAAGAGGGACGAACTCCTTTAGATTGCAACAAGATGGATGAACTCCATTAGATTAGACCAAGAATGTACGAACTCCCTTAGATTGGCCCAAGAGGTGACGAACTCCATTGGATTGGACCAAGAGGTCACAAAGTCTCTTAGATTGTTCCAAGAGGAACGAACTCCATTATATTAGTCCAAGGGGGGACGAACTCCATTTGATTAGTCCATGAGGGGACAAACACCTTTATATTGGACAAGTAGGAGATGCACTCGCTTACATTGGTCCAGTATGAGACGAACTCCCTTAGATTAGTCCAACAGGAGACAAACCCCCTTAGATTGGTCAAATAGAGAAGAACTCCCATAGATTGGACAAAGACAAGACGAACTCCCTTAGAATCGATTAGGAGGAGACGAACTACCTTTGATTGATCCAAGAGGAGACGAACACGGTTAGAATGGTCAAAGAGAAATATGCCCCACTAGATTAGATGAAGAGGAGACTAAGTCCCTTAAACTAGACCAAGAGGAGACGAACTCCCTTAGATTCGATCAAGAGGAGACGAACTGCCTTCGATTGGTCCAAGAGGAGACGAACTCCCTTAGATTGGACCAAGAGGAGACAAACTCATTTACATTGGACAAAGAGGAGACGAACTCCTTTAGATTGGCCCAAGAGGAGACGAACTCCTCTAGATTTGTCCAAGAGGCGGCAAACTCCCTATGATTGGACCAAGAGGAGATGAACTCCTTTACATTGCTCCAAGAGCGGACGAACTCCCCAAGATAGGTCCAAGAGGAGACGAACTCCTTTAGATTTGTCCAAGAGGGGACGAACTCCCTTAGATTGGACCAAGAGGAGACGAACTCCTTTAAATTGGTCGCAGAGGAGACGAACTCTATTAGATTGGTCCAGAAGCGGACAAACCACCATAGTTTGGTCAAATAGAGAAGAACTTCCATAGATTGGACGAAGAGGAGATGAACTCCCCTAGATTCGATCAAGAGAAAACGAATTGCCTTTGATTAGTTCAAGAGGAGACAAATTCGCTTACATTGGTCAAAGGGGGATGAACTCCCTTAGATTGGATGAAGAGGAGACGAACTCCTATAGACTGGACCAAGAGGAGACGAACTCCATTAGATTGGTCAATTAGGAGACGAACTCCCTTAGATTGGTTTAGGGGGGATGAACCCCGTTGGATTGGTCCACGATGCGATGAACTTCATTAGATTGTTCCAAGTGGAGACAGACTCCCGCAGATTGGTGCAAGAGGGACGAACTCCTTTAGATTGCAACAAGATGGACGAACTCCATTAGATTAGACCAAGAATGTACGAACTCCCTTAGATTGGCCCAAGAGGTGACGAACTCCATTGGATTGGACCAAGAGGTCACAAAGTCTCTTAGATTGTTCCAAAAGGAACGAACTCCATTATATTAGTCCAAGGGGGGACGAACTCCATTTGATTAGTCCATGAGGGCACAAACACCTTTATATTGGACAAGTAGGAGATGCACTCGCTTACATTGGTCCAATATGAGACGAACTCCCTTAGATTAGTCCAACAGGAGACAAACCCCCTTAGATTGGTCAAATAGAGAAGAACTCCCATAGATTGGACAAAGACAAGACGAACTCCCTTAGAATCGATTAGGAGGAGACGAACTGCCTTTGATTGATCCAAGAGGAGACGAACACGGTTAGAATGGTCAAAGAGAAATATGCCCCACTAGATTAGATGAAGAGGAGACTAAGTCCCTTAAACTAGACCAAGAGGAGACGAACTCCCTTAGATTCGATCAAGAGGAGACGAACTGCCTTCGATTGGTCCAAGAGGAGACGAACTCCCTTAGATTGGACCAAGAGGAGACGAACTCATTTACATTGGACAAAGAGGAGACGAACTCCCTTAGATTGGTCCAAGAGGAGACGAACTCCTTTAGATTGGTGCAAGAGGGGACGAACTCCATTAAAATGGACCAAGTGGTGACGAACTCCTTTAGATTTGTCCATGAGAAGACGCACTCGTTTAGATTGGTCCAAGGGGAGCCGAACTCGGCTAGATTGGACCAAGACTGACGAACTCCCTTTGATTAGACCAAGAGGAGACGAAATCCTTTACAATGGTCCAAGAGGAGACGAACTCCCTTAGATTGGCCCAAGAGGAGACGAACTCCTCTAGATTTGTCCAACAGGCGGCAAACTCCCTATGATTGGACCAAGAGGAGATGAACTCCTTTACATTGCTCCAAGAGCGGACGAACTCCCCAAGATAGGTCCAAGAGGAGACGAACTCCTTTAGATTCGTCCAAGAGGGGACGAACTCCCTTAGATTGGACCAAGAGGAGACGAACTCCTTTAAATTGGTCGCAGAGGAGACGAACTCCATTAGATTGGTCCAAGAGGAGACGAACTCCTTCAGATTTGTCCAAGAGGGGACAAACTTCCTATGATTGGACCAAGAGGAGACGAACTCCTTTTCTTTGGTCCAAGAGCAAATGAACTTCCCTAGATTTGTCCAAGAGGAGATGAACTCATTTACATTGGTCAAAGATGAGACGAACACCCTTAGATTGGTCCAAGAGTAGACGAAATACTTTACAATGGTCCAAGAGGAGAGGAAATCCCTTAGAATGGCCCAAGAGGAGACGAACTCCTCTAGATTCGTCCAACAGGGGACGAACTCCCTAAGATTTGACCAAGAGGAGACAAACTCCTGTAGATTTGTCCATGAGAGGACGAACTCCCTAGGATTGGACCAAGAGCAGACGAACTCCTTTACATAGGTCCAAGAGCGGACGAACTCCCCCAGATTAGTCCAAGAGGAGACGAACTCCTTTAGATTGGTCCAAGAGGGGACGAAATCCCTTAGATTGGACCTAGACGATACGAACTCCTTTACATTGGTCCAAGAGTGGACGAACTCACCTAGATTAGTCCAAGAGGAGTCGAACTCCTTTAGATTGGTCCAAGAGGGGACGAACTCCCATAGATTGGACGAAAAGGAGACGAACTCCTTTACATTGGACCAAGTGGAGACGAAATCAGTTTGATTGGTCAAAGAGAAGACGAACTCCCTTAGATTCGCCCAAGAGGGACGAACTCCCCAAGATTGGTCCAAGAGGAGACGAACTCTTTTAGATTGGTCCAAGAGGAGACGAACTGCTTCAGATTGGTCCAAGAGGGTACGAACTCCCTTAGATTGGACCAAGTGGAGACAAACTCCCATAGATTGGTCCAGGAGGAGACGAACTCCTTTAGATACGCACAAGAGGGACGAACTCCCCTAGATTGGCCCAAGAGGAGACGAACTCCTTTACATTGGTCGAAGAGGAGACGAACTCCCTTAGATTGGTCCAAGAGGAGACGAAATCCTTCACAATGGTCCACGAGGAGAGTAACTCCCCTAGATTAGCCGAAGAGGAGACGAAGTCCTCTAGATTCGTCCGAGAGGGGACGAACTCCGTATGATTTGACCAAGAGGAGACGAACTCCTTTACGTTGGTCTAGGGGCAGACGAACTCCCTAAGATTGGTCTAAGAGCAGACGAACTCCTTTAGATTTGTCCATAGATTGGTCCAAGAGGAGACGAACTCCTTTAGATTCGTCCAAGAGGGGACGAACTCCCTTACATTGGTCTAAGAGGAGTCGAACTCCATTATATTGGTCCAAGAAGAGACGAAATCCTTTACAATGGTCCAAGAGGAGAGTAACTCCCTTAGATTGGCCCAAGAGGAGACGAACTCCTCTAGATTCATCCTAGAGGGGACGAACTCCGTAAGATTTTACCAAGAGGAGACGAACTCCTTTACATTGGTCCAAGAGCGGACCAACTCCCCTAGATTGGTCTAAGAGGAGTCGAACTCCTTTAGATTTGCCCATGAGAGGACGAACTCCCTAGGATTGGACCAAGAGGAAACAAACTCCTTTACATTTGTCCAAGAGGGGACTAACTCCCCTAGATTAGTGCAATAGCTGATGAACTCCTTTAGATTTGTCCAACAGGGGACGAACTCCCATAGATTGGACCAAGAGGAGACGAACTCCTTTACATTGGTCAAAGAGGAGACGAACTCCCTTATATTGGTCCAAGAGGAGACGAACTCCTTTACATTGGTCCAAGAGGGGACAACCTCCCATAGAATGGACCAAGAGGAGACGAACTTCTTTACAATGGTGAAAGAGAAGACGAACTCCCGTAGATTGGTCCAAGAGGAGACGAATCCCTTTAGATTCGCCCAAGAGGAACGAACTCCCCTAGATTAGTCCAAGAGGAGACGAACTCGTTTAGATTGGCCAAGAGGGGACGAACTCCCGTAGATTGGACCAAGTGGAGACGAACTCCTTTGGATTGGTCCAAGAGAAGACGAACTCCTTTAGATTGGTCGAAGTGCAAACTAACTCGGTTAGATTGGACCAAGATCGACGAACTCCATTAGATTGTACCAAGACGAGATAAAACTCCCTTACTGTGGTCCAAGAGGAGACGAACTCCCATAGATTGGTCCAAGTGGAGACGAACTCCATTACATTGATCTAAGAGGAGACGATCTGCCTTAGGTTAGTCCAGGAGGAGACGAACACATTTACATTGGTCTAAGAGGAGATGAATTGCCTTAGATTGGTCCAAGAGGAGACGAACTCTTTTCAATGGTGTAAGAGGAGACGAACTGCCTTAGATTGGTCAAAAAGGAGACGAACTCCTTTGGATTGGTCCAAAAGGGGAAGAACTCCCTTAGATTGGACGAAGTGGAGATGAACTGCTTTGGATTGGTCCATGAGAAGACGAACTCCTTTAGAATGATCCTAGTGGAGACGGACTTGGTTAGATTGCACCAAGACCGACGAACTCCCTTATATTGTACCAAGAGGATATAAAACTCCGTGAAAATGGTCAATGAGGAGTCGAACTCCTATAGATTTGTCCTTGAGAGATCGAACTCCCTATGATTGGACCAAGAGGAGACGAACTCCTCTACAACGGTCCAAGAGCGGAAGAACTCCCCAAGATTAGTCCAAGAGTAGACGAACTACTTTAGATTGGTCCTAGAGGAGTCGAACTCCCTTAGATTGGATCAAGAGGAGACGAACTCCTTTACATTGGTCCAAGTGGAGACGAACTCCCTTAGATTGGTCCAAGAGGAGACGAACTCCCTTAGATTCGCCCAAGAGGGACGAACTCCCCTAGATTGGTCCAAGTGGAGACGAACTCCTTTAGATTGGGCCAAGAGGAGACGAACTCCTCTAGATTGAACCAAGAGGGGACGAACTCCCATAGATTGGACCAAATGGAGACGAACTCCCATAGATTGGTCAAAGAGGAGATGAACTCCTTTAGATTTTCCCCAGAGGGACAAACTCCCCTAGATTAGTCCAAGAGGAGACGAACTCCTTTAGTTTTTTCCAGGAGGGGACGAACTCCATTAGATTGGTCCAAGAGGAGACGAACTCATTTACATTGGTCCAAGAGCGGACGAACTCCCCTAGATTGGTCCAAGAGGAGACGAACACCATTAGATTCGTCCAAGAGGGGACGAACTCCCTTAGATTGGACCAAGAGGAGACAAACTCCTTTACATTGGTCGAAGAGGGGACGAATTCCCTTGGATTGGTCTAAGAGGAGACGAAATCCTTTACAATGGTCCAAGAGGAGAGGAACTCCCTTAGATTGGTCCAAGAGGAGACGAACTCCTTTAGATTGGTCCAAAGAGGGACAAACTCCCTTAGATTGGAAGAAGTGGAGATGAACTGCTTTGGATTGGTCCATGAGAAGACGAACTCCTTTAGAATGGTCCTAGTGGAGACAAACTTGGTTAAATTGGACCAAGACCGACGAACTCCATTATATTGAACCAAGAGGAGATAAAACTCTGTGAAAATGGACCAAGAGGAGACGAACTCCTTTACAATGGTCCAAGAGCCGAAGAACTCCCCTAGATTAGTCCAAGAGGAGACGAACTCCTTTAGATTGGTCCTAGAGGGGTCGAACTCCCTTAGATTGGAACAAGAGGACACGAACTCCTTTACATTGGTCCATGTGGAAACGAACTCCCTTAGATTGATCTAAGAGGAGACGAATACCCTTAGATTCGCCCTAGAGGGACGAACTCCCCTAGATTGGTCCAAGAGGAGACAAACTCCATTAGCTTGGTCCAAGAGGAGACGAACTCCTTTAGATTGGTCCAAGAGGGGACGAACTCCCTTAGATTGGACCAAGTGGAGACGAATTCCCATAGATTGGTCCAAGAGGAGACGAACTCCTTTAGATTCGCCCAAGAGGGACAAACTCCCCTAGATTGGTCCAGAGGAGACGAACTCCTTTAGATTTGTCCAGGAGGGGACGAACTCCCAATGGCTGGACCAATAGGAGGCGAACTCCTTTACATTGGTCAAAGAGCGGACGAACTCCCCTAGATTGGTCGAAGAGGAGACGAACACCTTTAGATTCGTCCAAGAGGGGACGAATACTCTTAGATTGGTCCAAGAGGAGACAAAATCGTTTACAATGGTCCAAGAGGAGAGGAACACCCTTAGATTGGCCCAAGAGGAGACGAACTCCTTTAGATTTGTCCAAGAGGGGATGAACTCCGTAAGATTTGACCAAGAGGAGACGAACTACTTTACATTGGTCCAACAGCGGACGAACTCCCCAAGATTGGTCCGAGAGGGGACAAACTCCCCTAGATTAGTCCAGGAGGAGACGAACTACTTTAGATTGGTCCAAGAGGGGACAAACTCCCTCAGATTGGACCAAGAGGAGACGAACTCCTTTACATTAGTCAAAGAGGAGACGAACTCCCTTAGATTGGTCCAAGAGGAGACAAACTGCTTTAGATTGGTGCAAGAGGGGACGAACTTCCTTAGATTGGACCAAGTGGTGACAAACTCCTTTAGATTGATCCACAAGAAGACGAACTCCTTCAGATTGGTCCAAGGGGAGACGAACTCAGCTAGATTGGACCAAGACCGACGAACTCCCTTTCATTGGACCAAGAGGAGACGAAATCCTTTACAATGGTCCAAGAGGAGACGAACTCCCTTAGATTGGCCCAAGAGGAGACGAACTCCTTTAGATTTGTCCAAGAGGGGACGAACACCCTATCACTGGACCAAGAGGAGACGAACTCCTTTACATTGCTCCAAGAGCAAAAAAACTCCCCTAGATTGGTCGAAGAGGAGAAGAACTCCTTTAGATTCATCCAAGAGGGGACGAACACCCTAAGATTGGACCAAGAGAAGACGAACTCCTTTACATTGGTCGAAGAGGAGACGAACTCCCTTAGATTGGATTTACCAAAAAAAAAACACCCTTAGATTGGTCCAAGAGGAGATGAACTCCCTTAGATTCGCCCAAGAGGGACGAACACCCCAAGATTGGCCCAAGAGGAGACGAACTCCTTTAGATTGGTCCAAGAGGAGACGAACTCCTTTAGAATGGTCCAAGAGGGGACGAACTCCCTTAGATTGGACCAAGCGAAGACGAACTCCCATAGATTGGTCTAAGAGGAGACGAACTCCTTTAGATTCGCCCAAGAGGGACGAACTACCCTAGATTGGTCCAAGAGGAGACGAACTCGTTTAGATTTGCCAAAGAGGTGACGAACTCCCAATTATTGGACCAAGAGGAGACGAACTCCTTTACAATGGTCCAAGAGCGGAAGAACTCCCCCAGATTAGTCCAAGAGGAGACGAACTTCTTTAGATTGGTCCAAGAGGGGACGAAATCCCTTAGATTGGACCAAGTGGAGACGAACTCTTTTACATTGGTCCAAGTGGAGGCGAACTCCTGTAGATTGGTCCAAGAGGAGATGAACTCCCCTAGATTTGCCCAAGAGGGACGAACTCCCCTAGATTCGTCCAAGATGAGACGAACTCCTTTAGATTGGTCCAAGAGTAGACGAACTCTTTTAGATTGGTCTAAGAGGGGGCGAACTCCCTTAGATTGGACCAAGTGGAGACGAACTCCCATATATTGGTCCAAGAGGAGACGAACTCTTGTAGATTGGTCCAAGAAGAGACGAACACCCCAAGATTTGCCCAAGAGGGACGAACTCCCCTAGATTGGTCCAAGAGAAGACGAACTCCTTTAGATTGGTCCAAGAGGAGACGAACTCCTTTAGATTGGTCCAAGAGGGGACGAACTCCCTTAGATTGGACCAAGTGGCGGCGAACTCCCATATATTGGTCCAAGAGGAGACGAACTCCCAATGATTGGACCAAGAGTAGACAAACTCCTTCACATTGGTCTAAGAGGAGACGAACACCCTTAGATTGGTCCAAGAGAAGACGAAATCCTTTACAATGGTCCAAGAGGAGAAAAACTCCCATAGATTGGTCTAGGATGAGACGAACTCCTCTAGATTCATCCAAGAGTGGACGAACTCTGTAAGATTTCACCAAGAGGAGACGAACTCCTTTACATTGGTCCAAGAGCGGACGAACTCCCCTAGATTGGACCAAGAGGAGACAAACTCCTTTAGATTCGTCCAAGAGGAGACGAACTCTTTTACATTGCTCCAAGAGCAAAAAAACTCACCTAGATTGATCGAAGAGGAGAAGAACTCCTTTAGATTCGTCCAAGAGGGGACGAACACCCTTAGATTGGACCAAGAGGAGACGAACTCCTTTACAATGGTCGAAGAGGAGACGAACTCCCTTAGATTGGATAAACCAAAACAAAAAACACCCTTAGATTGGTCCAAGAGGAGATGAACTCCCTTAGATTTGCCTAAGAGGGACGAACACCCCAAGATTGGCCCAAGAGGAGACGAACTCCTTTATATTGGTCCAAGAGGAGACGAACTCCTTTAGATTGGTCCAAGAGGGGACGAACTCCCCTAGATTGGACCAAGCGAAGACGAACTCCCATAGATTGGTCTAAGAGGAGACGAACTCCTTTAGATTCGCCCAAGAGGGACGAACTACCTAAGATTGGTCCAGGAGGAGACGAACTCGTTTAGATTTGCCAAAGAGGGGACGAACTCCCAATGATTGGACCAAGAGGAGGCGAACTCCTTTACAATGGTCCAAGAGCGGAAGAACTCCCCCAGATTAGTCCAAGAGGAGACGAACTCCTTTAGATTGGTCCAAGAGGGGACGAAATCCCTTAGATTGGACCAAGTGGAGACGAACTCTTTTACATTGGTCCAAGTGGAGACGAACTCTTATAGATTGGTCCAAGAGGAGATGAACTCCCCTAGATTTGCCCAAGAGGAACGAACTCCCCTAGATTTGTCCAAGATGAGACGAACTCCTTTAGATTGGTCCAAGAGTAGACGAACTCTTTTAGATTGGTCTAAGAGGGGGCGAACTCCCTTAGATTGGACCAAGTGGAGACGAACTCCCATATATTAGTCCAAGAGGAGACGAACTCCTGTAGATTGGTCCAAGAGGAGATGAACTCCCCAAGATTTGCCCAAGAGGGACGAACTCCCCTAGATTGGTCCAAGAGGAGACGAACTCCTTTAGATTGGCCCAAGGGGGGACGAACTCCCTTAGATTGGACCAAGAGGAGACAAACTCCTTCAGATTGGCCCAGGAGGGGATAAACTCCCTTAGATTGGTCCCAGAGGAGATGAACTCCTTTAGATTGGCCGAACAGGGGACGAACTCCATTACATTGGTCCAAGAGTAGACGAAATCCGTTACAAAGGTCCAAGAGGAGAGGAACACCCTTAGATTGGCCCAAGAGGAGACGAACTGCTCTAGATTCGTCCAAGAGGGGACGAACTCCGTAAGATTTGACCAAGAGGAGACGAACTCCTTTACATTGGTCCAAGAGCGGACAAACTCCCCTAGATTGGTCCAAGAGGAGACAAACTCCTTTAGATTTGTCCATGAGGGGACGAACTCCCTAAGATTGGACCAAGAGGAGACGAACTCGTTTGCATTGGTCCAAGAGCGAATGAACTCCCCTAGATTAGTCCAAGAGGAGACGAACTCCTTTAGATTGGTCCAAGAGGGGACGAACTCCCTTAGATTGGACCAAGAGGAGACGAACTCCTTTACATTGGTCCAGGAGGAGACGAACTCCTTTAGATTGGTCCAAGTGGGGACGACCTTCCTATGGTTGAACCAAGAGGAGAAGAACTCCCTTTCATTTGTCCAAGTAGGCACGAACTACCTATGATTGGACCAACAGGAGACGAACCCCTTTGCATTGGTCCAAGAGCGGACGAACTCCCCTAGATTGGTCCAAGAAGAGACGAACTCCTTTAGATTTTTCCAATAGAGGACGAACTCCCTAAGATTGGACCAAGAGGAGACGAACTCCTTTACATTGGTCCAAGACCGGACGAACTCCTTTAGATTTGTCCAAGAGGCGACGAACTCCCAATGATTGGACCAAGAGAAGACAAACTCCTTCACATTGGTCGAAGTGGAGACGAACACCCTTAGATTAGTCCAAGAGGAGATGAAATCCTTTTCAGTGGTCCAAGAGGAGAGGAACTCCCTTAAATTGGTGCAAGAGGAGACAAACTCCTCTAGATTCATCCAAGAGGGGACAAACTCCGTAAGATTCGACCCGGAGAATAAACTCCTTTACATTGGTCGAAGGGCGGACAAACTCCCCTAGATTGGTCCAAGAGGTGACGAACTCCTTTAGATTTGTCCATGAGAGGACGAAGTCCCTAAGATTGGACCAAGAGGAGACGAACTAGTTTACATTGGTCAAAGAGCGGATGAACTCCCCTAGATTAGTCCAAGAGGAGACGAACTCCTTTAGATTGGTCCGAGAGGGGACGAACTCCCTTAGATTGGACCAAGAGGAGACGAACTCCTTTACATTGGTCCAGGAGGAGACGAACTCCCTTAGATTGGTCCAACAGGAGACGAACTCCTTTAGATTGGTACATGAGGGGATGAACTCCCTATGAATGGACCAAGAGGAGAAGAACTCCTTTTGATTTGTCCAAGTAGGCATGAACTACCTATGATTGGACCAACAGGAGACGAACTTCTTTACATTGGTCCAAGAGCGTACGAACTCCGCTAGATTGGTCCAAGAAGAGACGAACTCCTTTAGATTTTTCCAAGAGAGGACGAACTCCCTAAGATTGGACCAAGAGGAGACGAACTCCTTTACATTGGTCCAAGACCGGACGAACTCCTTTAGATTTGTCCAAGAGGCGACGAACTCCCAATGATTGGACCAAGAGAAGACCAACTCCTTCACATTGGTCGAAGTGGAGACGAACACCCTTAGATTAGTCCAAGAGGAGATGAAATCCTTTTCAGTGGTCCAAGAGGAGAGGAACTCCCTTAAATTGGTGCAAGAGGAGACAAACTCCTCTAGATTCATCCAAGAGGGGACAAACTCCGTAAGATTCGACCCGGAGAATAAACTCCTTTACATTGGTCGAAGGGCGGACAAACTCCCCTAGATTGGTCCAAGAGGTGACGAACTCCTTTAGATTTGTCCATGAGAGGACGAAGTCCCTAAGATTGGACCAAGAGGAGACGAACTAGTTTACATTGGTCCAAGAGCGGATGAACTCCCCTAGATTAGTCCAAGAGGAGACGAACTCCTTTAGATTGGTCCGAGAGGGGACGAACTCCCTTAGATTGGACCAAGAGGAGACGAACTCCTTTACATTGGTCCAGGAGGAGACGAACTCCCTTAGATTGGTCCAACAGGAGACGAACTCCTTTAGATTGGTACATGAGGGGATGAACTCCCTATGAATGGACCAAGAGGAGAAGAACTCCTTTTGATTTGTCCAAGTAGGCATGAACTACCTATGATTGGACCAACAGGAGACGAACTTCTTTACATTGGTCCAAGAGCGTACGAACTCCGCTAGATTGGTCCAAGAAGAGACGAACTCCTTTAGATTTTTCCAAGAGAGGACGAACTCCCTAAGATTGGACCAAGAGGAGACGAACTCCTTTACATTGGTCCAAGACCGGACGAACTCCTTTAGATTTGTCCAAGAGGCGACGAACTCCCAATGATTGGACCAAGAGAAGACAAACTCCTTCACATTGGTCGAAGTGGAGACGAACACCCTTAGATTAGTCCAAGAGGAGATGAAATCCTTTTCAGTGGTCCAAGAGGAGAGGAACTCCCTTAAATTGGTGCATGAGGAGACAAACTCCTCTAGATTCATCCAAGAGGGGACAAACTCCGTAAGATTCGACCCGGAGAATAAACTCCTTTACATTGGTCGAAGGGCGGACAAACTCCCCTAGATTGGTCCAAGAGGTGACGAACTACTTTAGATTTGTCCATGAGAGGACGAAGTCCCTAAGATTGGACCAAGAGGAGACGAACTAGTTTACATTAGTCCAAGAGCTGATGAACTCCCCTAGATTAGTCCAAGAGGAGACGAACTCCTTTAGATTGGTCCGAGAGGGGACGAACTCCCTTAGATTGGACCAAGAGGAGACGAACTCCTTTACATTGGTCCAGGAGGAGACGAACTCCCTTAGATTGGTCCAACAGGAGACGAACTCCTTTAGATTGGTACATGAGGGGATGAACTCCCTATGAATGGACCAAGAGGAGAAGAACTCCTTTTGATTTGTCCAAGTAGGCATGAACTACCTATGATTGGACCAACAGGAGACGAACTTCTTTACATTGGTCCAAGAGCGTACGAACTCCGCTAGATTGGTCCAAGAGGAGACAAACGCCTTTAGATTTGTCCAAGAGAGGACGAACTCCCTAAGATTGGACCAAGAGGAGACGAACTCCTTTACATTGGTCCAAGACCGGACGAACTCCCCTACATTAGTCCAAGAGGAGACGAATTCCTTTAGCTTGGTCCAACAGGGATCCAACTCCCTTATATTGGTCCAAGCGGTGACGAAATCCTTTACAATAGTCGAAGAGGGGACGAACTCCCTTAGATTGGCCCAAGAGGAGACGAACTCCTCTAGATTCATCCAAGAGGGGACGAACTCCCTATGATTTGACCAAGAGGAGACGAACTCCGCTAGATTAGTCCAAGAGGAGACGTATTACTTTAGATTTCTCAATGGGTGGACGAACTCCCCAGGATTGGACCAAGAGGAGACGAACTCCATTACATTGGTCCAAGAGCGTACGAACTCCGCTAGATTGGTCCAAGAGGAGACGAACTCCTTTAGATTTGTCCAAGAGAGGACGAACTCCCTAAGATTGGACCAAGAGGAGACGAACTCCTTTACATTGGTCCAACACCGGACGAACTCCCCTACATTAGTCCAAGAGGAGACGAATTCCTTTAGCTTGGTCCAACAGGGATCCAACTCCCTTATATTGGTCCAAGCGGTGACGAAATCCTTTACAATAGTCGAAGAGGGGACGAACTCCCTTAGATTGGCCCAAGAGGAGACGAACTCCTCTAGATTCATCCAAGAGGGGACGAACTCCCTATGATTTGACCAAGAGGAGACGAACTCCCCTAGATTAGTCCAAGAGGAGACGTATTACTTTAGATTGCTCAATGGGTGGACGAACTCCCCAGGATTGGACCAAGAGGAGACGAACTCCATTACATTGGTCCGAGAGCGGACGAACTCCCCTAGATTAGTCCAAGAGGCCACGAACTCCTTTAGATAGGTCTAAGAGGTGACGAACTCCTTCACATTGGTCTATGAGGAGACGAATTCCCCTAGATTAGTCCAAGAGGAGACGAACTCCTTTAGATTGGTCCAAGAGGAGACGAACTCAATTACATTGGTCTAAGAGGAGACGAACTCCCCTAGATTAGTCCAAGAGGAGAAGAACTCCTTTAGATTGGTCCAAGCGGGAACGAACTCCCATAGATTGGTCCAAGAGGAGACTAAATCCTTTACAATTGTCCAAGAGGAGAGGAATTTCCTTAGATTAGCCCAAGAGGAGACGAACTCCTCTAGATTTGTCCAAGAGGGAATGAACTCCCTCAAATTTGACCAAGAGGAGACGAACTCACCTAGATTCGGCCAAGAGGAGACGAACATCTTTAGATTTGTCCATGAGAGCACGAACTCCCGAAGATTAGGCCAACATTGGTCCAAGAGCAGTTGAACTCCCCTAGATTGGTCCACGAGGAGACGAACTCCTTTAGATTCGTCCAAGAGGGGATGAACTCCCTTAGATTGGACCAAGAGGAGACGAACTCCTTTACTTTGGTCCAAGAGGAGACGAAATCCTTCACAACGGTCCAAGGGGTGAGGAACTCCCCTAGATTGGCCCAAGAGGAGACAAACTCCTCTAGATACATCCTAGAGGGGACGAACTCCGTAAGATTTGACCAACAGGAGACGAACTCCTATACATTGGTCCAAGAGCGGACGAACTCCCCTAGATTGGTCCAAGAGGAGACGAACTCATCTAGATTTGTCCAAGAGAGGACGAACTCCCTAAGATTGGACCAAGAGGAGACGAACTCCTTTACATTGGTCCAAGAGCGGATGAACTCCCCCAGATTACTCCAAGAGGAGATGAACTCCTTTAGATTGGTCCACGAGGGGACAAACTCCCATAGATTTGACCAACAGGAGAGGAACTCCCTTACATTGGTCCAGGAGGATATGAACTCTCTTAAATTGATCCAAGAGGAGACGAACTCCTTTAGATTGGTGCTAGAAGGGACGAACTCTCTTTGATTGGACCAAGTGGAGACGAACTCCTTTAGATTGGTCCATGAGAAGACGAACTCCTTTAGATTGGTCCAAGGGGAGACGAACTCGGCTGTGTTAGACCAAGACCAACGAACTCCCTTTGATTGGACCAAGAGGAGACGAAATCCTTTACAATGGTCCAAGATGAGACGAACTCCCTTAGATTGGCCCAAGAGGAGATGAACTCCTTTAGATTTGTCCAAGAGGGGATGAACATTCAATGATTGGACCAAGAGGAGACGAATTCCTATACATTGGCCCAAGAGCGGACAAACTCCCCTAGATTGGTCCAAGATGAGACGAACACATTTAGATTCCACCAAGAGGGGATGAACTCCCTTAAATTGTACCAAAAGGAGACGAACTCCATTACATTGGTCTCAGAGGAGTCGAACTCTTTTAGATTGGTCCAAGAGGAGACGAACTCCTCTAGATTCATGGAAGAGGGAACGAACTACGTAAGATTTGACCATGAGCGGACGAACTCCCCAAGATTGGTCTAAGTGGAAACGAACTGCCTTGGATTGGTCCAAGAGGAGACGAACTCCTTTAGATTGGCCCAAGGGGGGACGAACTCCCTAGATTGGACCAAGAGGAGACGAACTCCTTTAAATTGGTCTAACAGGGGACGAACTCCGTTAGATTGGACCAAGAGGAGACGAACTACTTTAGATTGGTCTAACAGGGGACGAACTCCCTTAGATTAGACCAAGAGGAGACGAACTCCCTCAGATAGGTCTAAGAGGAGATGAACTCCTTTAGATTGGCCCAAGGGAGGACGAACTCCCTTAGATTGGTCCCAGAGTAGACGAACTCCTCTAGATTGGTCTAACAGGGGACCAACTCCCTTAGATTGGTCCAAGAGGAGACGAACTCCTGTAGATTGTCCCAAGTGGGGACGAACTCCCTTAGATTGGACCAAGGGAAAACGAACTCCTTTAAATTGGCCCAAGGGGGGACGAACTCCCTTAGATTGGTCCAAGAGGAGACGAACTCCTTTAGATTGGCCCAAGGGGGGACGAACTCCCATAAGTAGGACCAAGAGGAGACGAAATCCTTTAAATTGGTCTAACAGGGGACGAACTCCCTTAGATTGGACCAAGAGGAGACGAACTCCTTTAGATTGGTCTAACAGGGGACGAACTCCCATAGATTGGACCAAGAGGAGACGAACTCTTTCAGATTGGCCCAAGGGGGAACGAACTCCTTTAGATTGGTCGCAAAGGATACGAACTCCTTTAGATTGGTCTAACAGGGGACGAACTCCCTTAGATTGGTCCCAGAGGAAACGAACTCCTTTAGATTGGTCTAACAGGGGACGAACTCCCTTAGATTGGTCCAAGAGGAGACGAACTCCTTTAGATTGTCCCAAGTGGGGATGAACTCCCTTAGATTGGACCGAGGGAGACGAACTCCTTTAAATTGGCCCAAGGGGGGACGAACTCCCTTAGATTGGTCCAAGAGGAGACGAACTCCTTTAGATTGGCCCAAGGGGGGACGAACTCCCTTAGATTGGACCAAGAGGAGATGAACTCCTTTAGATTGGCCCAGGAGGGGACAAACTCCCTTAGATTGGTCCCAGAGGAGATGAACTCCTTTAGATTGGCCTAACAGGGGACGAACTCCATTACATTGGTCCAAGAGTAGACGAAATCCGTTACAAAGGTCCAAGAGGAGAGGAACTCCCTTAGATTGGCCCAAGAGAAGACGAACTGCTCTAGATTCGTCCAAGAGGGGACGAACTCCTTAAGATTTGACTAAGAGGAGACGAACTCCTTTACATTGGTCCAAGAGCGGACAAACTCCCCTAGATTGGTCCAAGAGGAGACAAACTCCTTTAGATTTGTCCATGAGGGGACGAACTCCCTAAGATTGGACCAAGACTAGACGAACTCGTTTACATTGGTCCAAGAGCGGATGAACTCCCCTAGATTAGTCCAAGAGGAGACGAACTCCTTTAGATTGGTCCAAGAGGGGACGAACTCTCTTAGATTGGACCAAGAGGAGACGAACTCCTTTACATTGGTCCAGGAGGAGACGAACTCCTTTAGATTGGTCCAAGTGGGGACGACATCCCTATGGTTGAACCAAGAGGAGAAGAACTCCCTTTCATTTGTCCAAGTAGGCACAAAGTACCAATGATTGGACCAACAGGAGACGAACCCCTTTGCATTGGTCCAAGAGCGGACGAACTCCCTTAGATTGGTCCAAGAAGAGAGGAACACCTTTAGATTTGTCCAAGAGAGGACGAACTCCCGAAGATTGGACCAAGAGGAGATGAACTCCTCTACATTGGTCCAAGACCGGACGAAATCCTTTAGATTTGTCCGGGAGGCGACGAACTCCCAATGATTGGACCAAGAGAAGACAAACTCCTTCACATTGGTCGAAGTGGAGACGAACACCCTTAGATTGGTCCAAGAGGAGATGAAATCCTCTTTAGTGGTCCAAGAGGAGAGGAACTCCCTTAAATTGGCGCAAGAGGAGACAAACTCCTCTAGATTCATCCAAGAGGGGACAAACTCCGTATGATTCGACCCGGAGGATAAACTCTTTACATTGGTCGAAGGGCGGACAAACTCCCCAAGATTGGTCAAAGAGGTGACGAACTCCTTTAGATTTGTCCATGAGAGGATGAACTCCCTAAGATTGGACCAAGAGGAGACGAACTCGTTTACATTGGTCCAAGAGCGGATGAACTCCCCTAGATTAGTCCAAGAGGAGACGAACTCCTTTACATTGGTCCGAGAGGTGACGAACTCCCCTAGATTGGACCAAGAGGAGACGAACTCCTTTACATTGGTCCAGGAGGAGACGAACTCCCTTAGATTGGTCCAACAGGAGACGAACTCCTTTAGATTGGTACATGAGGGGACGAACTCCCTATGAATGGACCAAGAGGAGAAGAACTCCTTTTGATTTGTCCAAGTAGGCATGAACTACCTATGATTGGAACAACAGGAGACGAACTTCTTTACATTGGTCCAAGAGCGTACGAACTCCGCTAGATTGGTCCAAGAGGAGACGAACTCCTTTAGATTTGTCCAAGAGAGGACGAACTCCCTAAGATTGGACCAAGAGGAGACGAACTCCTTTACATTGGTCCAAGACCGGACGAACTCCCCTACATTAGTCCAAGAGGAGACGAATTCCTTTAGCTTGGTCCAACAGGGATCCAACTCCCTTATATTGGTCCAAGCGGTGACGAAATCCTTTACAATAGTCGAAGAGGGGACGAACTCCCTTTGATTGGCCCAAGAGGAGACAAACTCCTCTAGATTCATCCAAGAAGGGACGAACTCCCTACGATTTGACCAAGAGGAGACGAACTCGCCTAGATTAGTCCAAGAGGAGACGTATTACTTTAGATTTGTCAATGGGTGGACGAACTCCCTAGGATTGGACCAAGAGGAGACGAACTTCGTTACATTGGTCCGAGAGCGGACGAACTCCCCTAGATTGGTCCAAGAGGAGACAAACTCCTTTAGATTTGTCCATGAGGGGACGAACTCCCTAAGATTGGACCAAGAGGAGACGAACTCATTTACATTGGTCCAAGAGCAGATGAACTCCCCTAGATTAGTCCAAGGGGAGACAAACTCCTTTAGATTGGTCCAAGAGGGGACGAACTCCCCAGGATTGGACCAAGAGGAGACGAACTCCTTTACATTGGTCCAGGAGGAGACGAACTCCTTTAGATTGGTCCAAGTGGGGACGACCTCCCTATGGTTGAACCAAGAGGAGAAGAACTCCCTTTCATTTGTCCAAGTAGGCACGAAATACCTATGATTGGACCAACAGGAGGTGAACCCCTTTGCATTGGTCCAAGTAGGCATGAACTACCTATGATTGGACCAACAGGAGACGAACTTCTTTACATTGGTCCAAGAGCGTACGAACTCCGCTAGATTGGTCCAAGAGGGATGAACTCCTTTAGATTTGTCCAAGAGAGGACGAACTGCCTAAGATTGGACCAAGAGGACACTAACTCCTTTACATTGGTCCAAGACCGAACGAACTCCCCTACATTAGTCCAAGAGGAGATGAATTCCTTTAGCTTGGTCCAACAGGGATCCAACTCCCGTATATTGGTCCAAGCGGTGAAGAAATCCTTTACAATAGTCGAAGAGGGGACGAACTCCCTTAAATTGGCCCAAGAGGAGACGAACTCCTCTAGATTCGTCCAAGAGGGGACGAACTCCCTATGATTTGACCAAGAGCAGACGAACTCCCCTAGATTAGTCCAAGAGGAGACGTATTACTTTAGATTGCTCAATGGGTGGACGAACTCCCTAGGATTGGACCAAGAGGAGACGAACTCCATTACATTGGTCCGAGACCGGACGAACACCCCTAGATTAGTCCAAGAGGCCACGAACTCCTTTAGATAGGTCCAAGAGGTGACGAACTCCTTTACATTGGTCTAAGAGGAGACGAATTCTCCTAGATTAGTCTAAAAGGAGACGAACTCCTTTAAAATGGTCTAACAGGGGACGAACTCCCTTAGATTAGACCAAGAGGAGACGAACTCCCTCAGATAGGTCTAAGAGGAGACGAACTCCTTTAGATTGGCCCAAGGGGGGACGAACTCCCTTAGATTGGTCCCAGAGGAGACGAACTCCTCTAGATTGGTCTAACAGGGGACGAACTCCCTTAGATTGGTCCAATAGGAGACGAACTCCTTTAGATTGTTCCAAGTGGGGACGAAGTCCCTTAGATTGGACCAAGGGGAGACGAACTCCTTTAAATTGGCCCAAGGGGGGACGAACTCCCTTAGATTGGTCCAAGAGGAGACGAACTCCTTTAGATTGGCCCTAGGGGGGACGAACTCCCTTAAGTTGGACCAAGAGGAGAGAAACCCTTTAAATTGGTCTAACAGGGGACGAACTCCCTTAGATTGGACCAAGAGGAAACGAACTCCTTTAGATTGGTCTTACAGGGGACGACCTCCCATAGATTGGACCAAGAGGAGACGAACTCCTTTAGATTGGCCTAAGGGGAGACGAACTCCCTTAGATTGGTCCCAGAGGAAACGAACTCCTTTAGATTGGTCTAACAGGGGACGAACTCCTTTAGATTGGTCCAAGGGGAGACGAATTCCATTAGATTGTCCCAAGCTGGACGAACTCCCTTAGAATGGACCGAGGGGAGACGAACTCCTTTAAATTTGCCCAAGGGGGGACGAACTCCGTTAGATTGGTCCAAGAGGAGACGAACTCCTTTAGATTGGCCCAAGGGGGGACGAACTCCCTTAGATTGGACCAAGAGGAGATGAACTCCTTTAGATTGGACCAAGAGGGGACGAACTCCCTTAGATTGGTCCCAGAGGAGATGAATTCCATTAGATTGGCCTAACAGGGGACGAACTCCTTTAGATTGGACCAAGAGGAGACGAACTCCTTTAGATTGGTCTAACAGGGGACGAACTCCCATAGATTGGACCAAGAGGAGATGAACTCCTTTAGATTGGCCTAACAGGTGACGAACTCCATTAGATTGGTCCAAGAGGAGACGAAATCCGTTACAAAGGTCCAAGAGGAGAGGAACTCCCTTAGATTGGCCCAACAGGAGACGAACTCCTCTAGATTCGTCCAAGAGGGGACGAACTCCGTAAGATTTGACCAAGAGGAGATGAACTCCTTTACATTGGTCCAAGAGCGGACGAACTCCCCTAGATTGGTCCAAGAGGAGACAAACTCCTTTAGATTTGTCCATGAGGGGACGAACTCCCTAAGATTGGACCAAGAGGAGACGAACTCATTTACATTGGTCCAAGAGCAGATGAACTCCCCTAGATTAGTCCAAGGGGAGACAAACTCCTTTAGATTGGTCCAAGAGGGGACGAACTCCCCAGGATTGGACCAAGAGGAGACGAACTCCTTTACATTGGTCCAGGAGGAGACGAACTCCTTTAGATTGGTCCAAGTGGGGACGACCTCCCTATGGTTGAACCAAGAGGAGAAGAACTCCCTTTCATTTGTCCAAGTAGGCACGAAATACCTATGATTGGACCAACAGGAGATGAACCCCTTTGCATTGGTCCAAGTAGGCATGAACTACCTATGATTGGACCAACAGGAGACGAACTTCTTTACATTGGTCCAAGAGCGTACGAACTCCGCTAGATTGGTCCAAGAGGGATGAACTCCTTTAGATTTGTCCAAGAGAGGACGAACTCCTTTAGATTTGTCCGGGAGGCGACGAACTCCCAATGATTGGACCAAGAGAAGACAAACTCATTTACATTGGTTGAAGTGGAGACGAATACCCTTAGATTGGTCCAAGAGGAGATGAAATCCTTTTCAATGGTCCAAGAGGAGAGGAACTCCCTTAAATTGGGGCAAGAGGAGACAAACTCCTCTAGATTCATCCAAGAGGGGACAAACTCCGTAAGATTCGACCTGGAGGATAAACTCCTTTACATTGGTCGAAGGGCGGACAAACCCCCCTAGATTGGTCCAAGAGGTGACGAACACCTTTAGATTTGTCCATGAGAGGACGAACTCCCTAAGATTGGACCAAGAGGAGACGAACTCGTTTACATTGATCCAAGAGCGGAGGAACTCCCCTAGATTAGTCCAAGAGGAGACGAACTCCTTTAGATTGGTCCGAGAGGGGACGAACTCCCTTAGATTGGACCAAGAGGAGACGAACTCCTTTACATTGGTCCAGGAGGAGACGAACTCCCTTAGATTGGTCCAACAGGAGACGAACTCCTTTAGATTGGTACATGAGGGGACGAACTCCCTATGAATGGACCAAGAGGAGAAGAACTCCTTTTGATTTGTCCAAGTAGGCATGAACTACCTATGATTGGACCAACAGGAGACGAACTTCTTTACATTGGTCCAAGAGCGTACGAACTCCGCTAGATTGGTCCAAGAGGAGACGAACTCCTTTAGATTTGTCCAAGAGAGGACGAACTCCCTAAGATTGGACCAAGAGGAGACGAACTCCTTTACATTGGTCCAAGACCGGACGAACTCCCCTACATTAGTCCAAGAGGAGACGAATTCCTTTAGATTAGTCCAACAGGGATCTAACTCCCTTATATTGGTCCAAGCGGTGACGAAATCATTTACAATAGTCGAAGAGGGGACGAACTCCCTTAGATTGGCCCAAGAGGAGACGAACTCCTCTAGATTCGTCCAAGAGGGGACGAACTCCCTATGATTTGACCAAGAGGAGACGAACTACCCTAGATTGGTCCAAGAGGTGACGAACTCCTTTAGATTTGTCCATGAGAGGACGAACTCCTTAAGATTGGACCAAGAGGATACGAACTCGTTTACATTGGTCCAAGAGCGGACGAACTCCCCTAGATTAGTCCAAGAGGAGACGAACTCCTTTAGATTGGTCCAAGAGGGGACGAACTCCCTTAGATTGGACCAAGAGGAGACGAACTCCTTTACATTAGTCCAGGAGGAGACGAACTCCCTTAAATTGGTCCAACAGGAGAAGAACTCCTTTAGATTTGTCCAAGTAGGCATGAACTACCTATGATTGGACCAACAGGAGACGAACTTCTTTACATTGGTCCAAGAGTGGACGAACTCCGCTAGATTGGTCCAAGAGAAGACGAACTCCTTTAGATTTGTCCAAGAGAGGACAAACTCCCTAAGATTGGACCAAGAGGAGACGAACTCCTTTACATTGGTCCAAGACCGGACGAACTCCCCTAGATTCGTCCAAGAGGAGACGAATTTCTTTAGATTAGTCCAACAGGGATCTAACTCCCTTATATTGGTCCAAGCGGTGACGAAATCCTTTACAATAGTCGAAGAGGGGACGAACTCCCTTAGATTGGCCCAAGAGGAGACGAACTCCTCTAGATTCGTCCAAGAGGGGACGAACTCCCTATGATTTGACCAAGAGGAGACGAACTCCCCTAGATTGGTCCAAGAGAAGACGTATTACTTTAGATTTGTCAATGGGAGGACGAACTCCCTAGGATTGGACCAACAGGAGACGAACTCCATTACATTGGTCCGAGAGTGGACGAACTCCCCTAGATTAGTCCAAGAGGCCACAAACTCCTTTAGATTAGTCCAAGAGGTGACGAACTCCATTACATTGGTCTAAGAGGAGACGAATTCCCCTAGATTAGTCCATGAGGAGACGAACTCCTTTAGATTGGTCCAAGAGGAGACGAACTCCTTTAGATTGGCCTAAGGGGAGACGAACTCCCTTAGATTGGTCCCAGAGGAAACGAACTCCTTTAGATTGGTCTAACAGGGGACGAACTCCTTTAGATTGGTCCAAGAGGAGACGAATTCCATTAGATTGTCCCAAGCTGGACGAACTCCCTTAGAATGGACCGAGGGGAGACGAACTCCTTTAAATTTGCCCAAGGGGGGACGAACTCCCTTAGATTGGTCCAAGAGGAGACGAACTCCTTTAGATTGGCCCAAGGGGGGACGAACTCCCTTAGATTGGACCAAGAGGAGATGAACTCCTTTAGATTGGACCAAGAGGGGACGAACTCCCTTAGATTGGTCCCAGAGGAGATGAATTCCATTAGATTGGCCTAACAGGGGACGAACTCCTTTAGATTGGACCAAGAGGAGACGAACTACATTAGATTGGTCTAACAGGGGACGAACTCCCTTTGATTAGACCAAGAGCAGACGAACTCCCTCAGATAGGTCTAAAAGGAGACGAACTCTTTTAGATTGGCCCAAGGGGGGACGAACTCCTTTACATTGGCCTAAGAGCGGACGAACTCCCCTACAATGGTCCAAGATGAGACGAACACATTTAGATTCGACCAAGAGGGGATGAACTCCCTTAAATTGTACCAAAAGGAGACGAACTCCATTACATTGGTCTTAGAGGAGTCGAACTCTATTAGATTGGTCCAAGAGGAGACGAACTCCTCTAGATTCGTGGAAGAGGGAACGAACTCCGTATGATTTGACCAAGAGCGGACGAACTCCCCAAGATTGGTCTAAGTGGAGACGAACTGCCTTGGATTGGTCCAAGAGGAGACGAACTCCTTTAGATTGGCCCAAGGTGGGACGAACTCCCTTAGATTGGACCAAGAGGAGACGAACTCCTTTAAATTGGTCTAACAGGGGACGAACTCCGTTAGATTGGACCAAGAGGAGACGAACTACTTTAGATTGGTCTAACAGGGGACGAACTCCCTTTGATTAGACCAAGAGCAGACGAACTCCCTCAGATAGGTCTAAAAGGAGACGAACTCTTTTAGATTGGCCCAAGGGGGGACGAACTCCTTTACATTGGCCTAAGAGCGGACGAACTCCCCTACAATGGTCCAAGATGAGACGAACACATTTAGATTCGACCAAGAGGGGATGAACTCCCTTAAATTGTACCAAAAGGAGACGAACTCCATTACATTGGTCTTAGTGGAGTCGAACTCTATTAGATTGGTCCAAGAGGAGACGAACTCCTTCAGATTGGCCCAAGGTGGGACGAACTCCCATAGATTGGACCAAGAGGAGACGAACTCCTTTAAATTGGTCTAACAGGGAACGAACTCCGTTAGATTGGACCAAGAGGAGACGAACTACTTTAGATTGGTCTAACAGGCGACGAACTCCCTTCGATTAGACAAAGAGGAGACGAACTCCCTCAGATAGGTCTAAGAGGAGACGAACTCCTTTTGATTGGCCCAAGGGGGGAGGAACTCCCTTATATTGGTTCCAAAGGAGACGAACTCCTCTAGATTGGTCTAACAGGGGACGAATTCCCTTAGATTGGTCCAAGAGGAGACGAACTCCTTTAGATTGTCCCAAGTGGGGACGAACTGCCTTAGATTGGACCAAGGGGAGACGAACTCCTTTAAATTGGCCCAAGGGGGGACGAACTCCCTTAGATTGGTCCAAGAGGAGACGAACTCCTTTAGATTGGCCCATGGGGGAACGAACTCCCTTAAGTTGGACCAAGAGGAGAGAAATCCTTTTAATTGGTCTAACAGGGGACGAACTCCCTTTGATTGGACCAAGAGGAAACGAACTCTTTTAGATTGGTCTAACAGGGGACGACCTCCCATAGATTGGAGCAAGAGGAGACGAAGTCCTTTAGATTGGCCCAAGGGGGGACGAACTCACTTACATTGGTCCCAGAGGAAACGAACTCCTTTAGATTGGTCTAACAGGGGACGAACTCCTTTAGATTGGTCCAAGAGGAGACGAATTCCTTTAGATTGTCCCAAGTGGGGACGAACTCCCTTAAAATGGACCGAGGGGAGACGAACTCCTTTAGATTGGCCCAAGGGGGGAGGAACTCCCTTAGATTGGACCAAGAGGAGACGAACTCCTTTAGATTGGCCCAAGAGGGGACGAACTCCCTTAGATTGGTCCCAGAGGAGATGAACTCCATTAGATTGGCCTAACAGGGGACGAACTCCTTTAGTTTGGACCAAGAGGAGAGAACTCCTTTAGATTGGTCTAACAGGGGACGAACTCCCATAGATTGGACCAAGAGGAGATGAACTCCTTTAGATTGACCTAACAGGTGACGAACTCCATTAGATTGGTCCAAGAGTAGACGAAATCCGTTACAAAGGTCCAAGAGGAGAGGAACTCCCTTAGATTGGCCCAAGAGGAGACGAACTCCTCTAGATTCGTCCAAGAGGGGACGAACTCCGTAAGATTTGACTAAGAGGAGATGAACTCCTTTACATTGGTCCAAGAGCGCACGAACTCCCCTAGATTGGTCCAAGAGGAGACGAACTCCTTTAGATTGGACCACGAGGAGACAAACACATTTATATTGGTCCAAGAGGGGCCGAACTCCGTTAGATTGGTCCAAGAGGGGACGAACACCTTTACATTGGACCAAGAGGAGACGAACTCCTTTAAATTGGTCCAAGAGGAGACCAACTCCCTTAAATTGGTCCAACAGGAGACGAACTCCTTTAGATTGGACCACGAGGAGATGAACTCCCTTTAAATGGTCCAAGAGGAGACGAACTCCTTTAGATTCAACTAAGAGGGATGAACTACCCTAGATTGGTACAAGGGGAGACGAACTCCTTTACATTCGTCCATGATCGGACGAACTCCCCTAGGTTGGCCCAAGAGGAGACGAACTTCTTTAGATTGGTCCAAGAGGGGACGAACTCCCTTAGATTCGACCAAGAGGGATCTCCTTTACAATGGTCCAAGAGGAGACGAACTCCCTTAGATTGGTCCAAGAGGAAAGAAACTCCTTTAGATTGGATAAAGATGAGAGGAACTCCTTTACATTGGTGCAAGAGGAGACGAACTCCCTTAGATTAGTCCAAGAGGAGACGAACCCCTTTGGATTCGCCCAAGAGGGACAAACTCCCCTAGATTCGTCCAAGAGGAGACGAACTCCGTTAGATTCGCCAAAGAGGGTGCGAACTCCTTCTGATTGGACCAAATTGAGACGAACTCCTTTATATTGGTCCAAGAGGAGACGAACTTCCATAGATTGGTCAAAGAGGAAACGAACTCCCATAGATTCGACCAAGAGGGACGAACTCCCCAAGATTGGTCCAAAAGGGGACGAACTCCCTTAGAGTTGTCCAAGAGGGGACGAACTCCTTTAGATAGGACCAAGAGGAGACGAACTCCTTTACAATGGTCCAAGACGAGACGAACTCCTTTACATTGGTCCTAGAGGAGACGAAATCCCTTTGAATGGTCCAAGAGGAGTTGAACTCCTTCAAGTTCACCTAAGAGGGACGAACTCCCCTAGATTGGTCAAAGAGGAGACAAACTCCTTTAGATTGGACCACTTGGAGACAAACACATTTAAATTGGTCCAAGAGGGGCCGAACTCCGTTAGATTGGTCCAAGAGGGGACGAACTCCTTTACATTGGACCAAGAGGAGACGAACTCCTTTAAATTGGTCCAAGATGAGACCAACTCCCTTAGATCGGTCCAACAGGAGACGAACTTCTTTAGATTGGACCACGAGGTGACAAACACCTTAACATTGGTCCAAGAGGAGACCAACTCCCTTTGAATGGTCCAAGAGGTGACGAACTCCTTTAGATTCACCTATGAGGAACGAACTACCCTAGATTGGTCCAACGGGAGACGAACTCCATTATATTGGTCCAAGATCGGACGAACTCCCGTAGATTGGCCCAAGAGGAGACGAATTCCTTTACATTGGTCCAAGAGGGAACGAACTCCCTTAGATTGGACCAAGAGGAGACTATCTCCTTTACATTGGTCCAAGAGGAGACGAACTCCCTTAGATTGGTCCAAGAGGAGACAAACTCCTTTAGATTGGAACAAGTGGAGAAGAACACCTTTATATTGGTGCAAGAGGAGACAAACTCCCTTAGATTAGACCAAGAGGAGATGAACTCCTTTGGATTCGCCCAAGAGGGACAAACTCCCCTAGATTCGTCCAAGAGGAGATGAACTCCGTTAGATTCGCCAAAGAGGGAGCGAACTCCTTTAGATTGGACAAAGATGAGACGAACTCCTTTATATTGGTCCAAGAGTAGACGAACTTCCATAGATTGGTCCAAGAGGAGATGAACTCCTTTAGATTCGCCCAAGAGGGACGAACTCCCCAAGATTGGTCCAAGAGGAGACAAACTCCTTTAGATTGGACAAAGGGGAGAAGAACTCTTTTACATTGGTGCAAGGGGAGATGAACTCCTTTAGATTGGTCAAAGAGGGGACGGACTCCATTAGATTGGACCAAGAGGAGACGAACTCCTTTACATTGGTCGAAGAGGAGACTAATTCCCTTAGATTGGTGCAAGAGGAGACGAACTCCGTTAGATTGGTCTAAGAGGGGACGAACTCCTTTAGATTGGACCAAGAGAAGACGAACTCACTATGATTGGTCCAAGAGGAGATGAACTGCTTTAGAATCGCCCAAGAGGGACGAACTCCCCAAGATTGGTCCAAGAGGAGACAAACTCCTTTAGATTGGACCACGAGGAGACAAACACATTTACATTGATCCAAGAGGGGCCGAACTCTGTCAGATTGATCCAAGAGGGGACGAACTCCTTTAGATTGGACCAAGAGGAGACGAACTCTTTTACAATGGTCCAAGAGGAGACAAACTCCCTTAGATTGGTCCAAGAGGAGACGAACACCTTTAGATTGGACCACGAGGAGACAAACACCTTTACATTGGTCCAAGAGGAGACGAACTCCCTAAGATTGGTCCAAGAGGAGACGAACTCCTTGAGAATCGCCCAAGAGGGACGAACTCCACAAGATTGGTCCAAGAGGAGACAAACTCCTTTAGATTGGACCACGGGGAGACAAACACATTTACATTGGTCCAAGAGGGGCCGAACTCTGTCAGATTGATCCAAGATGGGACGAACTCCTTTACATTGGACCAAGAGGAGACGAACTCCTTTAGATTGGTCCAAGAGGAGACGAACACATTTAGATTGGACCACGAGGAGACAAACAACTTTACATTGGTCCAAGAGGAGACGAACTCCCTTTGAATGGTCCAAGAGGAGACGAACTCCTTTAGATTCACCTAAGAGGGACGAACTACCCTAGATTGGTCCAAGAGGAGACGAACTCCATTATATTGGTCTAAGATCGGACGAACTCCCCTAGATTGCCCAAGAGGAGACGAACTCCTTTAGATTGGTCCAAGAGGGGACGAACTCCCTTAGATTGGACCAAGAGGGGACGATCTCCTTTACATTGGTCCATGAGGAGACGAACTCCCTTAGATTGGTCTAAGAGGAGACGCACTCCTTTGGATTCGCCCTACAGGGACAAACTAACCTTGATTGGCCCAAGATGAGACGAACTCCTTTAGATTCGCCAAAGAGGGTGCGAACTCCTTCAGATTGGACCAAGAGGAGACGAACTCCTTTATATTGGTCCAAGATAGGCGAACTTCCATAGATTGGTCCAAGAGGAGACGAACTTCTTTAGATTCCCCGAAGAGGGACGAACTCCCCAACAATGGTCCAAGAGGACACAAACTCCTTTAGATTAGACCAAGAGGAGAGGAACTCCTTTACATTGGTGCAAGAGGATAAGAACTCCCTTAAATTGGTCCAAGTAGAGATGAACTCGTTTGGATTTGCCCAAGAGGGACGAACTCCTCTAGATTGGTCCGAGAGAAGACGAACTCCTTTAAAATGGTCAAAGAGGGGACGACCTCCTTTAGATTGGTGCAAGAGGAGACGAACTCTCTTAGATTGGTGCAAGAGGAGACGAACTTCTTTAGATTCGCCGAAGAGGGACGAACTCCCCAAGAATGGTCCAAGAGGACACAAACTCCTTTAGATTAGACCAAGAGGAGAAGAACTCCTTTACATTGGTGCAAGAGGATAAGAACTCCCTTAAATTGGTCCAAGTAGAGATGAACTCGTTTGGATTTGCCCAAGAGGGACGAACTCCTCTAGATTGGTCCGAGAGAAGACGAACTCCTTTAAATTGGTCAAAGAGGGGACGACCTCCTTTAGATTGGTGCAAGAGGAGACGAACTCTCTTAGATTGGTGCAAGAGGAGATGAACTCCTTTAGAATCGCCCAAGAGGGACGAACTCCCCAAGATTGGTCCAAGAGGAGACGAACACCTTTAGATTGGACCCCAAGGAGACAAACACCTTTACATTGGTCCAAGAGGAGACAAACTCCTTTAGATTGGTCGAAGAGGAGACGAACTCCTTTAGATTGGACCAAGAGGAGACGAACTCCTTTACATTGGTCCAAGAGGAGTCGAACTCCCTAAGATTGGTCCAAGAGGAGACGAACTCCTTTAGATTCGCCCAAGAGGGACGAACTCCACAAGATTGGTCCAAGAGGAGACAAACTCCTTTAGATTGGACCACGGGGAGACAAACACATTTACATTGGTCCAAGAGGGGCCGAACTCTGTCAGATTGATCCAAGATGGGATGAACTCCTTTACATTGGACCAAGAGGAGACGAACTCCTTTAGATTGGTCCAAGAGGAGACGAACACATTTAGATTGGACCACGAGGAGACAAACAACTTTACATTGGTCCAAGAGGAGACGAACTCCCTTTGAATGGTCCAAGAGGAGACGAACTCCTTTAGATTCACCTAAGAGGGACGAACTACCCTAGATTGGTCCAAGAGGAGACGAACTCCATTATATTGGTCTAAGATCGGACGAACTCCCCTAGATTGCCCAAGAGGAGACGAACTCCTTTAGATTGGTCCAAGAGGGGACGAACTCCCTTAGATTGGACCAAGAGGGGACGATCTCCTTTACATTGGTCCATGAGGAGACGAACTCCCTTAGATTGGTCTAAGAGGAGACGCACTCCTTTGGATTCGCCCTAGAGGGACAAACTAACCTTGATTGCCCCAAGATGAGACGAACTCCTTTAGATTCGCCAAAGAGGGTGCGAACTCCTTCAGATTGGACCAAGAGGAGACGAACTCCTTTATATTGGTCCAAGATAGGCGAACTTCCATAGATTGGTCCAAGAGGAGACGAACTTCTTTAGATTCGCCGAAGAGGGACGAACTCCCCAACAATGGTCCAAGAGGACACAAACTCCTTTAGATTAGACCAAGAGGAGAGGAACTCCTTTACATTGGTGCAAGAGGATAAGAACTCCCTTAAATTGGTCCAAGTAGAGATGAACTCATTTGGATTTGCCCAAGAGGGACGAACTCCTCTAGATTGGTCCGAGAGAAGACGAACTCCTTTAAAATGGTCAAAGAGGGGACGACCTCCTTTAGATTGGTGCAAGAGGAGACGAACTCTCTTAGATTGGTGCAAGAGGAGACGAACTTCTTTAGATTCGCCGAA